>JANDKJ010000377.1:0-30627 GCA_028551335.1 Armillaria sp. CMW 4456
TCTTTTTGTTTAGTCATAGGTGTATTTGGCTGTTTGGGTCCTACAGTCTGTGCATAAGTACTAGTACAGGGTTTTGATAACACACTATCACTAAGTCCTTTTTGGGCCAGTTGTGCGGAGTCGGTCATGTGCCGGCCTACCCTTTTACTTCTTCGATTCTGGAGGTAGACGCCAAGTCTTCTGGCACAATACTATATTCATCTTCATATCAGCTGATGATTTCACATATCTGGGCATGAGTTTGCTGGCGTCGGGGGTTATTCTTCTTTGGCTGTGGGCATCTTCTCGCTATATGCCCCTTCTCGTTACAGTTATAACATCTGCCTTCGTCAT
The DNA here is from genome assembly GCA_028551335.1 of Armillaria sp. CMW 4456. Lineage (NCBI taxonomy): Eukaryota > Fungi > Basidiomycota > Agaricomycetes > Agaricales > Physalacriaceae > Armillaria > Armillaria sp. CMW 4456. Next base: position 334 of record JANDKJ010000377.1, read on the forward strand.
GAGCTCGTAGTCGGTCAATGTCCATGGGGTGCCCTTGGACACCATAGGTCGTCCCTGTCCTGGTCCTCCTGTCGCTGGAGGGTGTCGTGGTCAGTGCCGCTTGGCTTGTGGGTGGGGGTGACTTGGTGGGGTGAGTTGTTGGCATCGGGCAGCCCGGATGCAACATGCTGTTCACAACTTTGTTGCGCTGTTGGTGTTTGTCATTACTCTTGATGCAGGTCTTCCATTCGTAGTAACCATTTGGGACCAGAATCCCAATATCTGAGATGTGGTTCACCATTCCTTCTGGGACCCTGGCTTTCAGGGCCATCATCAGCTGATCTCGTTTGCCTGTCACGTCTCAGAGTCCAGCCTTGACAGCCAGATTCTTGAGTTTCTGGAAGTACTCGGTTGCCATCTCCTTGCCGACCTGCCACTTTAGGTTTAGCATGGCCACATGATGTTTCTCTTTCATGGCCGGGTCCTCAAAGTGAGTGATGAGGGCCCGCTGAAAGTCGACCCAGGAGGGAAACCGGTGATGTCCCCTGGTTCGGGAGATCAGGTCGTGTTGGAGCATGACAAACCAGTCTTTGGCTTGTCCTATCATGTGGGAGATGGCAAATACAACTTTGTTGGAATTGGCGAAGAATCCTGTGAATGTCTGGAAATATAGTTCACAGTCACAGATGAAACGATGGATGTCGTCAGATTCGCTGGAAAAGAGGTCCAGGGTCTTTATGAGAATGGATTTTACGTTGATGTGCTTGGTGTCGGGTAGTGCGCACAAAGAAACCTGACTCTAGATCGTCAATCTAGAGTCTATCTCTCACTCTAACACACACTCAAAATCACCAATTAAGTTCGAGGTGGAGTACAGTAGAAGCACTCTTAACCAAGATTTGATAGTTTTGTCTCGAATTCAACTTCTATTCAAGGCTTTGTAAATGTTTATACAAGATACACTATTGTGACAGCGAGGTATAAGTGCAAAGGGATTTTTGTAGGTATATTTGAGTTGTTTAGACTCGGATAACTTCATCTGGGCGCTAAAAAGCCGATCTAGATTTACTTTCAAACCGAAACAATCAAAGAACACACTGGTTCTACAAAGAGCATGCAGACTCCGACTACACAAGTTCACAGACTTGAGACAAAGAAGCACACAGACTTCTATGAAGGATACACAGATCCTGACTTCAAGTACACAGACTTGCAAAGAGTACACAGACTCTAGAGCACACAGACTCTTCGATTGTTCAAATTTTAAGTTCTCTAGGCTTTTCCACTTCGTCTAGATCGATACTGTTCACTTGGTTGACTTTGTAAAACTTATTCACGCAGTCGAGGATGTGCACTTATAAAATCCTTTATTTGACTTGGTAGCTATGAGCCACTAGCACAAACGAGGGGAAATGCTTTCCTGCTGTTATGTGTCTAGATGGCGGTAATTTATAGTATTCTACGTCTAGGTATAGGGGTCTTGTATCTAGGTCATTATGGTACGATACAAGCTTTATTTTACAAACAATGAGTCATGTATTTTCAAGGATTGTGTGATTCCGAGACGTTTATTCATTGTCTCGGAGCTCCTGCAGTTTATTCTATTATCTAGGAGTGCCCCACCAGTCCATAGGTCCTCCGTTATTCAATCTCGGAGAGCCGCATGGCTTCCTTATTCATTCCTCGCAGCAGTGCGCAAGTTGCTGAGGTGACTGCCGATCTTCTAGATCGATCGAGGGTACCGAGATTGTATTCTGTGATCGCAAATCGATTGCGTCAAACATCTCGATGCCTGGTACACCTATTTTTATCTTCTAGGGTTGTGGGCAATGCCATCAGGTGGTCTAGATCATAGACAACAACCTTAGGGTTTGTCCTGACTTCGGTAGAGGTTCTTTTCATAAGTTATCTTTTGTTGTGAGGACTTAGAGACTGATCTAGATGTTCTTTTTTTTACTTCATGTTTGGTCTACTGTCATGGCTGTGTCCCCTAGATTTGACTTAGTGCGTCTGTTTAGGTGGGGAATAGTCTTCTGATTCAAAGGCATAGAGGGTTGGCCCATCCAGGTACCATCCCTGTGTCCGTTTTGACTCCAGTTAACTCAACAACCAATCGAGTAGTAAGCTATCAGTGTGAAGTCTCCACTATAGCCCTCAATACAGCGTCTAGATCGCAAATAATGCTTTATTTTCGCAAAATTTGTGGGTAGCCTGATACCCAGCGTATCAATGTTCAACTGAAAGTCTCTGAGGACCATGTTCAGCCCTGGGTTAGTTGGCAGCATCGCTGGTGGTTGGCTTGGGTAGTCTGGTAGTGAGGTGAGGTCGGGGTCGTGCGAGAGATGGGGTGAGCCATCGCTGTGTCCTTCCTCCGGGACCCATCCTGGGTTTGGTTTAGTGGTGGCGAGGTCTGCTTGAACTGCCTTCAGCTCGTGCTCGAGCTTCACGGCCAATTCCTTCTTCTTTTCTCACTTCTCCCATGATCCAGTAGAATCCTGTGAAGGGTCTCTCCTTCCTTCCGGCGGTTGTGTACTTCCTCGTGGTCTTCTTTCGACTCCTCCCTGCAGGGGTGGTTGTGCATGAGAAGGTCCAGTGGACTCCAGTCCGGCCATGGCTATCAGCATGATGCAGTAGTTTCCTTCGTTTTGATTGATATGATCGGCGGCCCGTGTCTTGGCCTGATTAAGCTGCTTTCACATCAGAATTTCCCCATCTCCAGGGCTTATCCTTTCTCCTACTGGCCCTTGGGCCAGGAAACTGGTTATATATCGATATTGATCAGTGGCTAAATTAAGAAAATACTCCCACACCCCTTCCAGGGTGTCTGGGATGTTTGTCAGCTCTGCTGCCATTGGATCAGCCACCTGTATGTATGCTTCCACTTCATCCCACATGACCGCTTCTTCAGCCCTACTCGTCGTCGGTGAGGTCGATGCAGGGGTTTGAATATCCAGATCCAAGGAAGGATCGAAGGGGTCAGGGAAGAGCCCCGGCACTGCTGGTGTCGGAGTTGATGCCTCTGTCGCTATCAGTGTCGCCTGGGGATCGGATCGGGGGAATGAGGTCTCGCTCGCTGGGAGACTGACTGCTGGGGCTGGGGCTGGGGCCACCAGTATGGTTGAAGACAGGGGCAGGCTGGCTGCCGCTGGGGAAGGGGATGCGGGGGTCACCCAAAGGGGACTGGGCGGACTCGTTGGGGGTGATGAATGGGGAGGAACTGGAGGTGGAGTGGTCGGAGGGAAAGCGCCCGGAGCTTGATAAGTTTTGTGGGACAACCGGCTCGTCTGCGAGGGTTGTCGCTGGTATGGATGATGGTGATAGGGAGATATAGTCGACGTAGATGGGAGGTCAGAGGGTGTCGCTGGATCTTCTTGCATGGGAGGAGCTGGCAGTGGGCTGGCTGGGTGTGCGGCTTTGTACTCTCGTATTACTTGTTTGGCACTCGTTCCTTCCCCGAACAATCCTCGCCTCTCTTGCCCACCTGTAGAAGTCAGCAATGTCCATGCGAGCCGGGGATCGGGGGATGGCTGCAGGGGTGTTGCCGACTGGATCTCCTCCAGGGGAATTAGTCGGGGGATCCGGGAGGGGCGAGGAGGGGGCAGCGCTGGGTGACGGGGGGTAGGCGAATCAGGCGTGGACGGGGAGGGGCATTGCTGGCCTAGGTGGAAACGCTCTTTCCATGTCTTTCGTCGATTTCTGGGTGCTGAGCGAGGTCTGGTCCAGCTCTGAGGGTGGGGCCGTGGCCTGCCCTTCACGGGAAGAGGACATAGAATCTGTTAAAGAAGGCAAGTACAGGGAGGAGGCAGTCAATGATGAGTCAGTAGTAGTACCAGAGGATTCCTAGCAGGGCTAGGAGCCCAATGATGGTGGGGATGGCGAGGATGGCTAGGCTTGGGGCAGAGGTCATATGGTCTCTTTCCTTCATGACAAGCATGTAAGGAAGAGAGGGTGAGGAAGCCTTGAGCTAATTGTTAGACCCAACCTTCACGTGATCTCTAACAATGACAAACAACTGGTTACTTCGCGTTCGAGTATTCCTGGTGTGTCACTTGCTAGTGTGAAGTCGAGACTAATGTCTTGACTCTTCTGGCTTATGTAGCGAGTGTGAGTTTCGAGTAAGTTGGTATGAATTAACTTAGCTCGAGGCTGGGGTTTTACCAGCGCGAGCTGTCCTACTTAAATACATGGATTGTATGTTACTGTTGTACACTATTTAGGCACCAGTGTTTGGCCAGCGAGAAGAGTCCAGAGTGTCAGCTGGATGGATCATAATAGTACAATGAAAGAGAGTTCCCAACCAGGCAAAGATAGTGAAGTGATAGGGAGGGAGTGAATGGAGTTAGGCGAGCGAGAGGAGCGAAGCATGGGCTAAGCGGCTAAGTGGTGAGTTCTGGGGTTAAGGTATGAATAGGGGTCGTCTCGTGATGTGGTTAGGGGTTAAAATCATGACAGTTCCCAGCTGGCACCCACTGTGTAGTGTGTAAGCAAAAGTTGACACTCTCAGCTTGGTGCAGGGGGAGACTTTGAATATAGAGATTGGTTCACAGCAGTAAAAGCTCTGTGTGAAGTGTGATCAACTCTAAATTCATCTAGGGGACATTTGGGAGGCCAGAGTGCTTGTGCTCTTGTGTGTGAAGGGTTTCAGGTGATGCATGGAGCTACAGTCAGCAGAGGTTCAAACCCTTTGGGCTGATTAGCTTGTGCTCTTTTCCCCAAGTGGCAGAGGTTCAAACCCTTTGGCTTGTGGGACAGTGTTTTTGTGTTTTAGGTTTCTCTGACTCAGCACAGGTTCAAACCCTGTGGAGTTATGATTGGTTTGGAAGCAGGAGCGCATTGGTTCAAACCCAGTGGCTCTTGTGGATTGGATTTGGGAGCATCTCTTGGAAGAGCACATTGGTTTTGGGTTAGATTTGTGTGTGTTAAGGGCAAATTGTGTTGCGCTCTGCATCTGGGACAGTGCACTTGTGATATTGCCTTGAGGCCCGGCAATAAAGTTGCCACCTCTTGTAGCAAAAGTCTAGAAAATCGGAGAGTGCACCTGTTTAAAGCATATTTGAGGTCCTAGAACCCATCTTATCAATTCCACTGCTTGCTTCTATCGCATTATAATCCCCCATGAACTAAAGAGTGTGTGGTTGTAGCATTGAGGGATAGAGTGTGATTCAGAGTCTGTAGTCTCTGCTCGCATTTTGAGTCCCTTTTTGGCTGCATGCAGTGACTTGCCTCTTCACTGTTTTTGGTGACATGATAGGGGAAGTGGGGGTCTGGGATTCAGACTGAGGAAATGGTGGGAGACATCATATGGGGCATGCAGGCCCCCATTCGGCCCCCTTCACTAGTTGGGATAGCGGTCTTGTTCTTGCTTGCTGGGATGTTTGCGACTGGTGGGGAGGGCTCCCATGCTAACTCTTCTGCCATGGTTGGGGCTACCTCGGCCACACCCTCAGGGGCTAATTGCAGTTCCTATGCTGGTGGAGTTTGTATGGTCCCTGTGATGGTCACGGCTTGCTTATCTGGCTTTGGTTGCGATTGGCTCCTCTGCAATTCCTTGAAGTTCTTCATCATAGTTCTCGAAATGGGTATATTCGAATGTGTGGGGACTACAGGCATATCGTAAGTAGTATTACAGATATTCAACAACATACTAGAACTAATTTCGTCCATGGCCAATTGAGCAGAATCACTTGCTTGTCAGCCTAACCTTTTACCTCCTCGATGCTGCTAGTAGAGGGCATCTTCTCCTCAGCAGCGGAATATTTGTTCTCGAGCCATTTGATAGCGGCTCAGATCTGTGCCTTAGAGCACAGGGGTTGCTGATAGGGCTTCTTTGGTTTGGGGCATTCTCATGCGAAGTGTCCCTTCTCGTTACAATTGTAGCACAGTCCAGCATTCTTTGCCTTTAATCAGTCAATGTCCATCAGCTGTCCTCTCCTGCCATAGGTCATCCCCATCCTGGTGCACTTGTCAGTGGTTGTGGATGTCGTTGCTGGGGCATGGCCAGTCATGGATGGGGTCGGTTTCATAGTGGCAGCAGGGCAGGTAATCATATTGTCAATGACCTTCAAGCATTGGTGGGCTTTGTCACCCTTGATGACTCACTTCCTCCATTCGAAGTATCCATCTGGTATCAAGATTCCCATGTTGGTAATCTTGTTCTGGATTGTGTGGGGCACCCCTCCTTTCAGTGCCATGGTCATCTGCCCCCACTCTCCCACATTGTGGATCAGCTTGGCTTTCCTTCTGAGATCTTCCAGCTTCTGGAAATATTCTACTGCTGTCTCAATGCCGACATTCCATCGGAGCTCCATCAGAGCTCAGTGGTGTTTCTCTGTCATGGCAGGGTCTCCGAACTGGACCTTAAGGGTGTCCTTGAAGTCAAGCCAAGTGGGAAACCAGTGGTGAAGGCAGGAGCAGGAGTATAACTCCTCTTGTATGCTGACCCACCAATTCTTGGCTCATCCTGCCATGTGGGATATGGCAAAGATGATTTTGTTGCCATCAGCGAAGAATCCGAGGAAGGTCTGGAAGTAGAGTTCACAGTCATTGATGAATCATCGCAAGTCTTCAGATTTGCCTTTGAATGGGTCTGGTTCTTTGATGAGAGTAGGCTTGACATTAAGTCAGAGGTCACCAGCCACCATTTTGGGGGTGGGGTTGTGGGTGGGCCAGTTGGGTGGTCCCCCAGGGGGTCCTGGCAATGAAGCCAGCTCGTCTTGAGCCGTCGGGTGAGGTGAGCCCCCAGGGGTGTCACCCAGTCTCCATCCTGGGGCAGCATGGGTTTTGGTGGCATTGGCTAGCATGAGGCGAAGGTCTTCCCATGCCTTCTTTACAGCTGCTTGGTTGATCTGGTCACATTCCCAGTCGCCAATTGATCCCCTGGACGGTGGCACTGGTTTTGAATCTGTTGGCCATGGTTCGGCTGGCTGTTTCCATGGTTCTACCCTGGGTTGGAAGAATGGTTGGGTCTGGGAGGATCCCACAGCTTCTGGTCCTGCCACAGCCTGGATGATGATTTGGAAGAGGATGTGACCCTGCTGATTAATCTGGGCCATGGCTCATTCCTTGGCCTGATTCATCATGTTTTGCCTCATTATCTCCTGGTCTCAGAACATGATTCACTGCCCAATCAGCTTGGTTTTGGCAAGCGTCCTTAAGTGGTGAAATTCTGCTACAGTTAGATCAAGGTATTGGCTCCATGTTTCTTCTGCTGTCTCAGGTATTGGTAGGTTAGCTACTTCTGAATTCCTAGCATTCTGTATATATATTTCTACCTCATCCCACCTTGGCTGTTCCTGTTTATTCTTCATCAGTAAGATCAACCCTGGATGATGGGAATCTGAGGAAGAGCCCCTTGGTGGGGTCCCCCTCAAATCATGGGCTTCCGGGGTTGGAGCTGGGTCCACTGGTGGGGAGTATGGGCTCTCAATCATTGTCAGGGTTGGTGGTAGTGAGATGTACATTTGGGGTGATGGTGCTGGTAAAGGCTTGTGGTACATCGATGATGGAGCATATACTGGCATGGTCATTGTTGTTGGAGATATGATTGGGAATGGGAGGGTGGTCATTGGTGGGTTTGATGGAGTCTGGGTTGGTAACCACAAGGGGCTGGGAAGTTCCTGCAGGGGTGGCAAAGCAGGATTCATTGGTGCTGCTGTCTGTCTCCTTGGCTGGCCAGTGGGGTCTACCCCTGGGCTCGCTGACACATATGTGGCTGACAACATTCAGCTCACCTGTGATGGTCATCTGGCTGGGTATGGGCGATAGGTTGGCATAGTTGGGGGGATGGATAGTGTCGGTGGAACATCATACTCCAGAGGGTCCAGCCGTGGGTTGTCCAGATCACTGGCCCTCACTTCTCATGCGTATTGTTGTGCATCAGTGTTGCCTTCTGTGGGTCTGAAGGGCAGATCAGGCAAGCTTGGCATGGAAGGCATTGGCTCGTGCAACAGCGTCGCTTTGAGAATCTCCTGTAGTGGTATCAGTGGGAGGATCTGGGAGGGGCTGGTTCAGAGGTGGCCCTGGTGGGGGGTAGGTGTGGGTGTTTCATGAGCTGGCTTGGGAGTGGGTGGGGTAGGGTGTTGGTGGCTGGGGAGAAGGCATATCAGATTGAGCTGTTCCTTCCAGGTCTTGCTTGACTTCTGGATTTGGAGGGAAGTGCAGTCCTGCTCCTCGGACATCAGGGCCAAGCCCTGCTCAGTGTGGGAATATGACATAGAATCGATGGAAGAGGTGGATGAAGGGGAGGAAGAAACTGATGAGGACCTGGTAGTAGTACCAGCAGATGGTGGCTAGGGCCAAGAGGCCAATGACAGCGGGGACTGTGAGGAGTGTGAGGTCTGAGCTTTGTGAGGGCATATGGTCTTTTCTTTCATGGCAGGCATGTAAAGAAAAGAGGGTAGGGAAGCTTCGAGCTAATTGTTAGACCCAAACTTCATGTGACTCTAACAACAACAAACAACCAGTTACTTTGCATTTGAGTATTCCCAGTGAAGGTGCATGCTAGCATGAAGGCGAGGCTAAGTCCTTAGTACTTAGCTTTGAGGAGGATGAGTGTCAAGTGTAAGTTGGTATTTTATAACTTAGCTCAAAGCTGGTTTGTACCAGTGCAAGCATCCTACTTAAATACACGACTCATATACTACTGTTGTACATTGTGTGGTGACAGTGTTTGTCCTTAAAGAAGCGGCCAGTGTGAACAGGTGAGCGATAACAAATGGTAAGTACAAAGGAGAGTCCCAACTGGGCAAGAAGACGATGCGAACAAAGTGAGCGAGTGGAGTTAAGTGCTGATTCATGGATAGCATGAAATAGGGGTTGGGGTTGATAACGGTGATATAGAGGTGTCTGGGGTTAGGGTTGAAATAGGGGTAAAAATTGTAACACAATTCATGGAAATAGAAATTTGAATAGCACTGCCACAGATGACCAAATGTCTGGCATCATGTGCTTTAGTGTTAAAACCATCACTTCTACTTCTTTCAAGTGCTGATTGCCTCAATCATCCAAGACACATGTTGGTAACTCATGAACTTCTATTGAAACTATGTTGAAGGACACCAAGATGTATGCTCACCTGTAATACTTGGCTTGCACATACCAGGCTATTTTATGGACAGAGTCAAAGATCACAGCTTAAACCCCATTATCATTTATATGTTGCCCCCATGGCAATCATGGACAATGATGCTCAGGCTGTTTAGCATGTCCTATTCAATCCAGAATCATCATACTGCTGCATTTCCACTTGTCTTCTGTCATTCTTCACTGGCAGTCACTGGCTTTGCTCTCTACCCTATTCTTGTAGCCATATTGCCAACTATCACAATGTACATTGATAACACCCATATTTCTGATAATCTCAGATACACAGGCTCACAGACTAATGATGGATTCTATAATGCTACCAATGCTGGTGTGAGCAGAAACTTATCCTCTACAGAGGGCCAAACAGCCAATGTATCCTTCACTTTCTCTAGGGAGATTGCAACATACAACTCTTGCAAAAATGGCACCTACTTTTTTTAGAGGCAGCAAACACATTCTATTACTATGGCATTCATGGGAAGGGGAGGGTTGTATTATGCAATATGTGCTGATTGTGATTTCAACAGCCCAATTTTTGAGTTTATCAACTGGTCAATAGAACTAATGGTAAAAATGCCCCAGTGAGTGTAGGCATGTATCCTTTTCCATTTTTGTTCTCACTGGTTTGGCAGGTCATTTTGAACTCTAAACCCTTCAGTACACCAGGGGTGCACAAGGTAACCTTAACCATGCAGTTCCCCAGTGGCAATTCATGGTTACCAGTGGACAGTTTTGTTATTCAAGTTTTAAAGAATAGGCCTTTGGCATCATGGTCATCAGCAGCATCTATCACAACTTCTTCCATCTCTGTGACCTCATTGATTGCCCTGGAAACATTTCTGTTGTCCATAACCTTGTTAAAAATTTTGTCCACTACTTTAAGCTGCCAATATGTTCTATTGTTGGAGAAGTTGTGGGAGGCACTACAGCTATCTCATCTATTGGCTGAACATACTCCAGCACTCTGCAGGCCCTACCTTTGCCCTACTGATACAGGTTTGGGCTGCCATATATACTTGTGATGAAGCACTTGAGGCATTATACACACACATCTGTTGGGTACCATGTTACCTTCACTTTCAGCATGTGGTGACAGTTCTTATCTTACATTAGAAACCTCAAACACTATTTTTACCCACAAATTGCACATTATCTGGGCACATCATTTTTGATTTCTCTTTGTATTCAGAGATGTCAGGGAAGCCCATTGTCTTCACACTTAAAACTTCTCATCCAGCCAAGGTTGCTTTACCCCCTTCTCCAAGAAGAGACCCAATTTAGTCAGATGATTTTAGGGATGGAATGTCAGAGTCTTACATGATTGATGTTGCCACTTGGCTGGAGCCTTTATTTCTCAAGAACCAGCTGTTCAGTCTGCCTTCAAATTTGTAGGGCAAAAATCTATGGTCAAACATTCTTCAATGGGAAACCATTGTGTTTTGAAGAAGATCTATCATCAATTATCAAGTATCAAGAAGTGATGGTCTTCTAATGTGCAATATCTGGGTGGTGAAAGGTATAGATGAGTAGGTTTGGACTGGAAATGAAAAATGATCAACAGGCATTCATCTAAATGTCTCCCAAGGGTAAATTTCTGTCAAAGATGGTTGTTGCTCTTGGACTGAACACTTTGAGATGCCTCCCTGCATATTGCAGGTTTATCCAGTGGCTTGTTTTTGCAACTTGAAAGTTTTGATCATGATTTCATATCTATGCCCCTCCTCAACAAGCCTTTGATCATGAGTTACAAATCATGCACTATATTTGCCACTCTTCAAGACAGTCTGTCTCTCTAGTGATTCAATACCATCTTGGTTATGAGAATGTTTTAGTGGATCAAGCTTTTTTATTTTTATAGAAACTCAACTCATTGGATAATAAAGGCAATGTTACTTGTACTTCTATGGGCATGAATTTGATATTGATGACTGATGCATCAACATTGACAAACAGTGGTACAAATGATAACACACCTGGAATCAGACTTCCCAGTGATATGCCTGGAATTGTTACCCTGAGAAAATTGACCTTAGAAACACATTTTGTAACAGTAGGATAGCCAATCCATGCATTAGTTGGGCCTATACTTGAAAGAAACTGAATCCAGGACTTAGAAAGTATCCTGGAAAGACTCTAAGTGTGCCTGGCCAGTCCTGTGCCCTGTTGCAATTGAGCAGGAACATTCTAGGCTCAGGGAATTAAGTGTAATGATGGTCCAGGACTATATTTAGTGTCCAGGACTGGTCTTGTGCAGCCTGATTGGCAATCAATCATCCAGGACCCACATATGAGCTCATAACCATACAAAAGTATCCTGGACAGCTGCAAATGAGCTCATAAATGCAGAGGACTTTGGCTGGCCATGGGGAAACTATTCCAGGATAGGTAACAACAATATAAATAACTTAGTGGTAGAATAGTATAAATACAAGCCTGTAATTAGTGTGGGGACCAAGTTTTCTGGCCCCTGGAAGTGCTGTAAAGCAATCTAGTATGGATTAGGGTTAAGAGCTTCAAGCATAGTCTCACAGAAAGTATTTGCAACTATTGATGTTATGTCCAGGAGCATTTTGCAAGCACAGTATAGCCCAAGAACCAGTCAGACAGTTGTCCAGCAGTTCAGAACAGTCTTGTGTCAGTGATAAGTCACATTCAGATGCTCACTTGTGTCAGTTATTCTGCACCAGGCAGTTTTACAGTTCAGAATTGGAGTCCAGGACTCAGTTTGGTTGTGAATTTGGATCTATTGTGTCCCAGAGAGCATTCTAGCAGTTGTATTCACCTAAACCACCCAGTATATTTTGATTTGTGTCCTGGCTACTAGCCAAAGTACATTTCTATCAACCAGGAAACTTACCTGCCCCATGAACTTGCATAGCAGGTGGTGTGTGTGTTGTGTTTTGGTGTTTTGTATGCAGTGCTCTCACCAGTGCTCTCACCTTTCCCAGATTCACTCCCCACTCACCATCATTGCTTTTCAATGGTTTCCATAGGGAGCTTTCTGTGTGGCATACAGAGCTCAGTAATCCTCAAGTCTGCAGACTTATCTACATGGTGACTCCATGTCATTAACCCATGTTTAGTATCTTCAATGTTTCTCTGGAGCAAGTTGCTGTGTCTGGCAATGAATGACTTGTCCCACACACTCCACATGTAGTGAGCTCACTATGAACAAGTCTGTTCTTATCAAGGAATGTCATGATCATGGTATCTTATCTCAGGGTGACTTCAGATCTCTTTCTATCATGTCATGCATCACTTTTAATTGTGAGTGGCTTAATTATCCTCTGATTGCAATGTTTCTTTATCCTGATCTTGTGTTTATTATGCAGTAAAGACTGTTCCTGACTTTAGGACAGAAGGATTGGTCTGTATAATCAAGCATGCCTATCCAGTACAGTGCTATGATTAAGTCCCTGGTTTAGTTCTGCCTTGGGGAACATCACTAGTGTCATTCATAACTGCTTGGCAGTTGGTTTATCATCAGGAAGGTATTATCCATAGTGCACTCTATATGCACACTGTATATTTTAGTGAGCTCACTAGGAAATCACAAATTTACATGAATAAATACATTGCAGGCACAACACTGCCAATTCACTGGATGTTGCAGGTAAGCTGGGATATTGCATCTCAAAGACTGCTCTATGAAACTTAGTTTGGAATTGGCAAATATTTGCATACAATAGGATCAATCACAGCCTTGCTTTTATACTGGACAGAGATTCCAGCAACAACTCCAACTGTCATTGTATCCACTCACTGCTGCCATCCCAGAACAGGTAAACACACCATGCACAGAGCCCAGCCCCAATAAGGAGCACAAATGCCATTAGAACTTTCAGTGAGGCAGGGTATGAAGTTTCGAAGCACATATCATTCTGGCTTCCTGCATTAGCCAAGAAAATGATATTAAGAAGTCATGGGCTTACCCCCACATAAGAAGTGCATAAGGAGTGCTGTATATAATCAACAATCATTCAAACCCATTGTTTTTCTGCCAGTGCTGTACAAGGAATTCTGCCTGCAAGGCAGTGAGATCAGTATGAAAGTATGAGGAGGTCAGGTGTACCACTCCTCTACTTGCATGATGGCAATCCCTGAGCAGGAGGCTCAGTACAACAGTAGTTATGCTACTGGCAACAGATATATAGCATAGAAGTTGGGTTACAAAACTGTGGTGCTGGCCCATACCCATCTCATTGACTGGAGGTATAGCAAGAAAAGCCATATTAAGCACAAGGAGAATAGTTGCCTAGTAACTGTATCATGGTATATGGCAGTTCTTTAATACATACCAAGAGAGTAAACACACCAGTGAGGCATACTGTTGCCATCAATCCATAATCTGCTCCATGAGATGTTGCCATGGGTCCCTTGAACTCAGCCTATTAACCCAAACCTTATCGGCTAAATGGTAGTACTTCATCAGCACATAGAATAGCAAGAGGTTCATCATCCTGAATGGAATAGTGCACCTATCATTGTTAAACTTGTAGATGTAAACAGATTTGTCCTGAGCAGTTTGAACATTTTGTTGACCATGATAGTTGTAAAATTGATCCCATACTAGTCATTATGATCAGTTCCTGCTAAGCAATAAAAATAGTAAGACCTACATAAAACCATCATGTACAAAGCTAAAAGATAACTCAGCAAACAATAGCCAATAGAGTAAACCAGGCTTGCCTGTTATTTCAAAGGTGTTCAGCTCTGATATGAAGGCCCTGTTAATGGAGACATTGTCAATAAAATGTAATGTCTTACTTTCTGCTTTGATGATGACTTTGCTCATAATTTTCAGATTGTCAATACTGCTAGCAATGGTTGAAGTTTTAGATGTGATTACATCTGTGGAAAGGAAAGTTCAACATTGTGCTATAGTAAATAACTAAGAAAACAAATTGATCTGTCTCAACATGCAATATGCACTTTTGAACTGCAATCCACTGTGCTTTTGTAATTTGGTGAAGTTTGCTGAAATAATATTGATGGATCCTATGAGGATATCAATGTTGATGATCAACACAGGATGAGAGAGAATTACCAGTATTGTTCCCATAGAAATCCTCAGGAATAAATCAGCTTCATGGCATATTATCTTCAATCAACTGGCTTACTGTGAATGAAATCTGGGCTTATATCTCCTCTGAGCTCCCTCAGTTAATTTATTAGATTGCATTTGGAGAGCCAGAAGATACACTCAGTGTCATGATTGACCAAGTAATATCTATAATGAAGTTGATCATCACCTTTCAGAGCAGGTAGCCCTTTTTTGAATTCTGCATAGATGCTAAGACTTGACTTGACCAAAGGGTTCCAATTTTATCAAAATGATGTCCTTGAGTATGGTGATGTGTCTAGCTGTCACCCTGGCAATATTTCTGTCATATAGCCACTCCTCAGTGATTACTTTCTATGAAAATTCTCAGATTTGATCCCATAATCAAACTGGAAAGATACACATTGTGACCATGATAAAAGTATGGCTTGCCATCTGAATGTGTATGCATTGTCCCACTGTCAGGCAGAACTTCTCCATCCCTTTTAAAATGAGTCAAAATTCTGATGACCTTGTGAAATGGTACACATACATTTGAGGTGGTATAGTGCTGAAGTCAGTTATCATGGCATGTACAGTGAATTTATCTGGGTTGTCTTCCTCTCTAGACACTCTCAGGTCAATTATCTTCAAGTGAAGTGTAGAGAGTGCTCACATGAACATCTTTCTAATGTAGTGTCCTATATCACATGGTAGTGATTTCTGGAACTTCCCCTTGTGCTGGAACCAGTCATCTATAGACTCCAGTGTGCTGGTTTGTGGTAAGGCTATTGTTCCACTAGACTCTGCTGATGAGCCTCAGGGCTCTGTATGCTCCAATTTTGTGGATTCCTCCCTTTAGCAGACTTTCAGCAAACCAATGATTCCACACAAGGCCATATATACTTTCTAGGGCTTTTCCAATGCTTTCCTGATGCTAATACCTTGGTGATATCCCAACAACACCAATTTTGACCTAAATTCATGGATTTAGTGCTGCCATTACCAGAATAGGACTCAGAGTGCATTGCCAACATCTCTGGCATTGCCACATCAAAGTGCACAGGTACAGCCATGCATGTGGATCTTCTCAACATTGATCTGGCAATCATAGGGGCTTTATCACAGCAATTTGATGATTTCTGGAGCAAGAACACTCTTTGGCAACTCTGGAATTAATTGGTTATTGCTGTATAACCATAAGATATTGATGCACATGATACTTTGGTGGTAGTCAGTCATTTCCGACACATATTCTCAACTCTGAAACCATGAATAAGGCATAGTCTAATGCTGGAACTACAAAAATCAAAGGTGCAGACATGAATAAGACAATACACAAGACCTGCTGTATAGTCAGAAGGTCAGAAACACATATGTTAACACATAGCCTTCTAGATATACCACAAGGATGCCATTTTATTTATATCTTACTATATAAACCCAGTAATTTCATACTTTACAGTAGTTATCCCCTTTATTCTACTCCCCCATATACACACATCAATTCGTTTACTTCATGTTGCACAATCATGGGATGACTGGCACCATGCCCTTGGACACCTTCATCACCATGGCATCCAAATGCTTAAAACCAAAAACATAGTGAAGGGCATGGATGTTGACATGTCCTCAAAACCTACCCAGTGCACTGCCTGTATCCAAGGCAAATCCCACATCAATCCATTCCCACAAAGTGCTGAACGGACATATAAAGAGATTGGTGACATGACATACACTGATCTCTGGGAACCAGCTGACACATGCAGCATCTGAGGAGAACATTACTTTATTTCATTCACAGATGGAGCTACCTCACACAGCCAATTAAACTTTCTGAAGACTAAGCAATCTAGTGGAGTCCTAGAATGCATTTAGAAGTATGTCAAATTCATCAGGACTCAGACCAGCCATACCACACATTGCATGTGCTTTGATAATGGCAAGGAATACATTAGTCAGGAGACCATCAATTGGCTCAAAAGCCAAGGCATTGAGTACAAACTCACTGCACCACACTCCTCTTCTCAAAATGGAGTTGCTGAGCATCTCAATTGAACCCTACTTGAGCATGCACATGTCATGATCTATGGCAGCCACCTCCCATAATTTCTTTGGCCAGAAGCCATGGCATATGCCATGTATCTGAAGAACAGATCACCTGCCCATGCTCTTGCCAATCAAAGCATCACACCACATGAAGCATTCTGGAACACACATCCAGATATATCCACAATACATAAATTTGGTGCTGTTATTTGGGTACTTTGTCAGGACAAAAGGAATCACAAGCTTGAACCTAAAGTACATCAGTACAAGTTCACTGGCTTTTCTGAAAATTCATTAGCTTTCCACTACTATAACCCTGGATCAAATCTAATTCAGACCTCCCACAATGTAACCTTTGAAGTTGCAAAGCCACCAGATGATGAATATGTTGTACCAGCCCCATCCCCTTCTCAGCTTGGGGGAGAGAGTGACAGTAGTAGCAAGCTGAATTTGGGTTCAGAACTAGATACAAATCCCATTTGAGACACACCACTCTCATCTCCACCATCTACATCCCCAGCATCACCACACCACCTCCAGAAACTATCTGTGTCCTTGGCAGAGACATACTATTATGAGAAAAATCATCCTGCATTGCTGCCAAGAAAGATTAATCCAATATTGTAACTGCAGACTTTGCATTGATATTAGACTTTATTTATGAAGATCTAAATGATGATCCAAGAAGCATTGAAGAAGCACAGTCTCAGAATGATTGGCCACAATGGCAAGATGCAATGCAAAAGGAGATAGATCTGCATCTCTGACTTGGCACTTGGAAACTCACCAAGTTGCCATCTGGATGCAAACCTGTAGCTTGTAAATGGGTCTACCATCTCAAGTGTAATGTATGGCAAGCATGGCTGGTATGCTCATTGATTGACAGGTTGTGCCTTAGAACCCCTGGCATCTATCTACTTCTATATATAGTACTATTTTATTATCTAACACTTTACATAATAATATTTTTGAACTTATATATATAAAAAAGCTTTAGCTTTATCATGTGACATTAATGTGACAAAAGATGTCAAAAGCTATTCTTACTGTCCAGCCTATTTCCTGCCATCCATAGATTAGTTTATGCCTATTTACCTAAGCCATATTGCCAGAGGCATATCAGAGATTCTGCACCAATCTTATAAGGTAGTTCAGCAAATAATTTTGCCAATAAGATTATATTTGAGAATATTATGAATACAACTGTTAAATAAGGTATGAGAGGACATTGTAATTATCCTTATTAGGCACCTTGTGGAGCCCTATTGGTGCAACTTTTGTCTTGTAATCTCTGAATTACCTTATTGCATTATATTGCCTTATATTGCCTTATATTGTCTTAAAAGGGAAATGCAGAATCTCTGAAACCAGAGATTATAAGACAAGAGTCATGCTAATAAGGCACTGGAGATGCCTAATAAGGATACCCATATGTGGAGAAATACAGGTGATATATGCCATTGATTAAATATTTCTTTTCCTCAGACACATATATATATATCTTGAGACACTGTGTTTCACTCTCAGCCATTTATCATCAAATCTGAGGTGTATATTTATAATGTATTCTACATCACAATATCCCCCCATACCTTATAAAATCCCTTATGCCAGGTTGGGTATATCATTACATATTTGTTATACCTTATTTGATAGATGTATTCATAATATTCTTAAACATAATCTCACTATGAAATTATTTAATATATGCTGAATTACCTTATCAGTTTGATGCTGACAGGATCAGCCTTATAGTCTAAATATTATATACAATAGGCACTAGGATATTGGCCTGGTACTTAGGTGTAGTGAGAGCCCCAAAAAATTAAATATCTCTCAAAATTTCAGTCTGAATACTACCTAAAATAGAGGTAGTTCCATACAAAAATTCTTTTACTACTTACATGAGTAATTCAGATGACAGAATGTCTCAAAATAGCTCAAAATCAATGAGATGCTTAGTCAGCAAATTGTGGCTGTGCCATTGAATTTGATGAAATACTTAATCAGTAGAATATTAAACTTGATGTACTAAGATCAATCTTAGTTTCTTCTTTTTAACAAATATATTCATTAATAAACAGTCTATCTCTGATTTAGTAGTACATAAAAGAAACATTATAAAATATATTCTTTTCTATTTCAAATAGGAATAATAAAACTTTGTTTACCTTTTTGGTCTTGTAAACTCTCTTTGAGGTCCTCTTGTCTTATATATTGAAAACAAATATATGCAAATACCAGTTAATACTATAACCAGAGCATACCAGCCATGCTTGCCATAGTAATGAGACAGGGAAAGTAGTCAACTACAAGGTATGCCTTGTAGCCAAGGGATTTTCACAAATTCCTGGAGTTGACTTCAAAGACACATTTGCTTCCACTATCCAGCTTGAAACCTTCTGGTTTCTCATAGTCTTAGCAGCATGTCACAATCTCAAAATTCATGGAATGGATGTTGTAACTGCATATCTTAATGGCAAACTCTCTGAGAATGTCTATATGCAGCAGCCTCCTGGATTTGATGACAATACAGGCCCTTGATGCTGCATTCAAGGAACTGAATTTCACACATCTTATTGCTGATCAATGTGTCTATATCCAATATGATGATCCCTCAGGACCACCAACAATTGTGGCAGTACATGTAGATGACATGACACTGCTAGCACACACCAATGCTGAGCTATCCCACCTTAAGAGGGAGCTTGTCTCCAAGTTCACAGTCACAGATCTTGGTGAACTCCATCACATTCTTGGAATGGAAATATTTTGTGCTGATAATGGTGCAGCATCCCTCACCCAATCATCATATGCCCTCTGAGTCCTAGAATCTGTAGGCATGAAAGACTACAATGTAATATCAACTCCATTGGACTCAAATGTCTGACTTGAGCAGCTTGATGAAGAAGATGCATGAATTGGCAATACAGTATTCTGCTGATATGCCTGGAATTGTTACCTTGAGAAAATCAACCTTAGAAACACATTTTGTAACAGTAGGATAGCTAATCTATGCATTAGTTGGGCCTATAATTGTAAGGAACCAAATCCAAGACTTAGCAAAGTATTCTGGAAAGACTCTAAGTGCACCCAGCCAGTCCTGCTTCCTGTTCCAGGAGTGTCACAATCGAGCAGGAATGTTCTAGGCTCAAGGAATTGAATGTACTGATGGTCCAGGACTATATTTAGTGTCCAGGACTGGTCTTATGCAGCCTGATTGGCAATCAATCATCCAGGACCCACATATAAGCTCATAACCATATGAGAGTATCCTGGACAGCCACAAATGAGCTCATAAACACAGAGGACTTTGGCTGGCCATGGGGAAACTAGTCCAGGATAGATAGTAACAATATAAATAACTTAGTAGTAGAATAGTATAAATACAAGCCTGTAATGAGTGTGGGGACCAAGTTTTCTGGCCCCCAGAAGTGCTGTAAAGCAATCTAGTACAGATTAGGGTTAAGAGCTTCGAGCATAGTCTCACAGAAAGTAATTGCAACTGTTGACATTGAAGAGGCAAGTTGCTGCATGCAGCCAAAAAGGACTCAAAATGCAAGCAGAGACTACTGACTCTGAATCACACTCTAACCCTTGATGCTATAACCAACACTCTTTAGTTTGTGGGGGATTATAATGCAACAGAAGCAAGCAGTGGAAGTGATAAAACAAGTTCTAAGACCTCAAATATGCTTTAAATGGATGCATTCTCTAGTTTTCTAGACTTCTCTGAGTCTAAAGACTTTTACTACAGGAGGGGGGGTGACTTTGTTGCTGGGCCTCAAGGCAATAACACAAATGCACCATCCCAGATGCAGAGCACAATGCAATTTGCCCTTAAAACACACAAAACTAGCCCAAACACAATGTGCTCTTCCAAGTGATGCTCCCAGACACAATCCACAAGAGCCACTGGGTTCAAACCAATGTGCTCTTGCTTCCTAACTGATTGTAACTCCACAGGATTTGAACCTATGCAAGTCAGAGAAACCTAAAACACAAAAACACTGTCCCACAAGCCAAAGGGTTTGAACCTCTGCTAACTGTAGCTTCATGCATCACAAGAAACCCTTCACACCCAAGAGTGCAAGTGCTCTGACCTTCCAAATGTCCCCTAGATGAACTTAGAGCTGATCACACTTTACACAGACTTTTCTGATGTGCACCAAACTCTGTATTCAAAACTACTGACTGAACTGACTGAGAGTGTCAACTTTTACTTACACACTACACAGAGAGAGGGGGGGGGGTCTAAAACTTATACTCTACTCTTTATCTACAGTATTTATTATTGAAATCCTTGGTATAGCAGGCACTTGAGCACAAGTAAGATGAATGGAAGTTCCTATTGTATGTACCATATTACAAGCCTATTATCTAAATAAAAATGTGTTGTATATAACATAGCTAAGTATCATAGAAACATAAGTATCCAAGTACTAATTTCTATGGGAGCAAATGAAGCTGTACAAGTGAGTACAACACTGGATGAACTTAGTTACCATATTTGGATGCTGATTGATCACAGCTTCACAGCTTGGATTTCAACATTTATATACACTCTCTATTACCAATGAACTCTTCTATATTGTGTAATGATTCCTGCACTGGCAAGCACTACTCCTGCAAGTCTGATTTCTTGACTATAGTGTCATCCTGACTCATTTCCTCTTTGGCCTTCAGATCCTAGTCTGAATGAGTCACTGCTTGTCTAACAGAGAGTGCTCTTTATGTCTCTGAGCAGTATGTGCTATTCCTGAGCCTTGTTTTTGGGAGAGCACTCCTCCCATGTGATTCCCCATCACCCTCCAGTCCAGGTACATATGCTGTTTAATTTTCTTGGACCAATGCAATCATTTAGATCATATTTTTCCTGCTACCAGGCCTGGCCACTGCTGTCCTGTGTGTGCCTGCACTGCCACAGCCTCCAGGTCTAGAGCATATTCCATTTCCTCATGATATCATGGCACTCTTGCATGTCTGTCAATCCCTGATCAATGGCTCATGTCTGATCATATCAACCCATGGTATTTTAGTTGAGTGGGCCACATCTAGTGTCAACTGCATCAACTTCCTGGCCAGCCTGACCCTTTTGGTGCCATTCTGGACCTAAGCCTTGTGCTCCACCCATCATTGTCTCAGACAGTTCAGTCATCTACACTCTATCTGTGAGAGTGCACTCTGATGGGTTGATTACCCTTTTTTAGGGGGCCCTAGGCTATGCAATGCTGTAGACTGCAAGGGATTGTCAATATTCATGCATGAATGGCATTCTGCCATCTCAATGTTAAGTCCAGGAGCATTTTGCAAGCACAGTACAGCCTGAGAATCAGTCAGACAGTTGTCTAGCAGTTCAGAACAGTCTTGTGTCAGTGATAAGTCACATTCAGATGCCCACTTGTGTCAGTTATTCTGCACCAGGCAGTTTTACAGTTCAGAATTGGAGTCCAGGACTCAGTTTGGTTGTGGATTTTGGATCTATTGTGTCCCAGAAGGTGTTCTAGCAGTTATATTCACATAAACCACCCAGCATATTTTGATTTGTGTCCTGGCTACAAGCTAAAGTACATTTCTATTGACCAGGAAACTTACCTGCCCCATGAACTTACTAGCAGGTGGTGTGTGTGTTGTGTTTTGGTGTTTTGTGTGCAGTGCTCTCACCAGCACTCTCACCTTTCCTGGATTCACTCTCTACTCTTCATCATTGCTTTTCACTGCCAAGAATATCTTTCCAGACTCAGAAAAATCATGTACCTTTGTTAGGGATATTATTCATCAACATTACTAATCCTTATCTAGTCATCACTTTCCCTATGTTTCTCTATGTTTCTATATACTTATAGAAACTTCTCTAAGATTCTCTTTCAAGCTCTTACCAGAATATTCTAGAATAAACACACATGTATTTAAACCTCTTGAAAGATCTTGAAATATCATCTTTTATCTGAATCTCTAACTCAAGTGTGAACTTAAGAGATCAGTATTTGACCAAGCTTGGAGCTAGTCAAATACCTTACACTAATCTTTAGTCAAACTACTTACTTGATTCTAGTTATGCTAAGTGCTGTCTAGACTCAATTTATGGTTCTTCTTGTGGTAATACAAACTCATATCTCATTCAACAATGTTACCGTTTGAATCTCATTCCAAGTAGTTAAATTAGAACTTGGAATATATGTCATTATTACAACATTGGTGGACACATTGACTTGCCACTCTGAAGGACTTGCTTGACCTTTCACACACACATCCATGCACCAGCATTGTTTCATTCACCTGGACTTATTATGTCTACATTGATCAACCCCAAACAACCATCTCTGCAGGACTCAACAGATGATTCTTTTGAATTCTCAGACACTCTGCTCTCTCTAGTAGCACCGGTACCCCCCAGCATAGCAGAAGATGATGAATCAAAGAATGTCATCCATCTGTGGCCTACCTGCATACCACTTCACACCTACTCATGTGCTGCCAGCTTACATGACAGGAAGGAATGAGCCCTGCAAATACTTAAGATGGAGACTACAATTGGCAAAGGTTTATGCACTGCAGAATATCTATCATTTTACCAATACTCCACAACATTTTCAGATGAAACAACTCAGCTTGACAAGCTACTTCAACAGCCTGTCACTGCCCTAAATACTGATGATACCCTTGTCTACCAGCTTCACCCAGGTAAGTACCATGACCTGCATGTGCTCTTGGCTACAAAACACAAGATGGCTGTGAGCTCTCTTAAAGCCTTTGGCTATCACAACCTGATAGAACCTGCATGGGAACAAGATGTCCAACTCTACCTGGCTGTGAATGACTTTGGGATCTATGTGTTGCAGTATAGGATTCGAGTTGAACAATTCCTCTACATGCTCAATGTAGTCCATAACTGGGACTGTCTTTGTATGAGATCTTTCCTGCACAAGGAATTATTACAGTTGCAGCATGACACTAATGAGGTGGTCAGATGCTTTAGTGATCTCCAAATGTAAACTGGGGAGTAGTTGTCAGATACTTCTGGAATATCGCAGTGTGAAGAACCAAAATGGAATAGTGGTGTCTTGGCTTTGTGTCAGTATTACAGAACAACTAGTTTTGTTTGTAAGTCACTCCTCAGGTGTGTTGTATATTTGTGTGTGACCTTTCTGAGTACCTCCATACTCATGTCAATTTCACTGGCAAAACACTATGCATATTCAGGACTGGACAAATCAGGCTGTCCTATGTTGACTGGCTTATTGTCTTTGCTTGGGGACTTCTCTCTAGTCTCATGAGAAGTTACTACAGATTCTGATGCTCTGAGTCACCTTTGGTCTCTGTTATCTGGTCTGGTGTGTGTTGTAAAACTGGGATACTGGATGGGAAGGGAACTGGGATATGTAAAATGGCTGTTGGTATTATATTGGTATTAAATGAACTCCTAATTGTCTTGGTATGTGTCATGATTTTAGCCCCTTTCTGACCTTAACCCTAGTACTCATGCCATAATAACCACCTAAACTCCACCTCACCACTCTCACACATCTAACTCCATTGATGTCCACCCTTCTGGTACCCTGATATAGGTTTCCCTTTGTATATGCCAATCCTTCTATGCTCAAGTGACACTTGGACTCTTTTCACTGGCCAAACACTGACACCTAAATAATGTACAATAGTAGCATACAAAACTTGTATTTAAGTAGCAATGCTCTCACTGGTAGAAAGCCAGCCTTGAGCTAAGTTAATTCATACCAACTTACCCCAAACCAGCTCACTCTCTCAAAAAGCCAAGACTAAGATGCTTAGCCTTGTCTTCATGCTAGCAAGTGGTACTCTAGTAATACTCAAACATGAAGTAGCTGGTTGTTTGCTATTGTTAGAGATCACATGAAGGTTGGGTCTAACAATTAGCTTGAGGCTTCCTCACCCTCTTTTCCTTATATGCTTACCATGAAGGAAAAGACTGCATGACTTCAAGTGACCTTGCCCTCCTCGCCATCTCCTGTGCACTAGCCACCATGGTCCTGATAGTGGCCAGTGTCTTCTATTACCAACTACTCCTCAATTGCCTCCTCCCCCTTATCCATTTTCTAAACAATTTCTATGTCATCTTTCCACAACAAGCAGGGCTTGTCCCTGACCTCTGGAGAGCAGGACACAATATCCTTTTGCACTCAGAAGTCAACAAAGACCTGGAAGGAGTGATTCCTCCCAGGCCACAGACACTCCACCCCATCATGCTGACCCTCCACCATCCAGCACCACTCCCTCCTCACCACTCCCAGATCCTCCTGCTGATACTGCTTGAGGAGATCCAAGCAACCCCCCCCCCCCCCCCACTGAGACCCTCTGAAGGAATTATGCTCAAATGGACCTCCCAGACTTCCTCTGATGTACCCAGTGATGCACCCTGTTATGAATTTACCCCTATTTCACCCTAATCACACCCTTTTTCCTTATCACATCACAAGGAAATAGACTATTAGTTTATGCTATCGCTGCCTCACAACAAGCATGAGGATATCTATCTTTAGTAGCAGCCACCTGTATTTAAGTAGCTTAGCTCTTGCTGGTTATAACCCAGCTTTGAGCTAAAGTTTATCTATACCAGACTTTCACCAAACTCCTTCAACTAAGAACTTGTCTCAGATCCTCCCCACTCAGACACTATAAGAGATTCAGTCAGGATGGCTTGAACATGAAGCCACTGATTGTTTATTCTTGTTTGAGTTACTCAGGTCTGGGTCTAACATGCCCCTAGTCAGTGTGGCCATGTAAAATTGCAAATATTACTGTGCTACACTAGACCCACAGGCCAGGACAATGAAACTGGGCCCAGAAAGTGCACTCCTGTGCTAGGAGTGTAGGCAGAATGTGGCCTGAAGTGATGACAGGTGGAGTGCAGAATTCAGGATGAGAACAATACCGGATGTGTCAGACTTGCCACAGAATTGATGTGCTCAACACTAGATGTGTGGACACATGCTAAGAACTAGAGTGGAAAATCATGGCAGCCAGGCAGCAAGGCACCAGAGATCAACAGGGACACAAGAGTGCACTGCCATAAGGAAAGTACATGTGCACTCTTGATCACAGAGAAGGTGGCAGTGTAAACATGCACCCAGGGGAAGGAGGCTGAGGTGGGACACCCTAAAATAATAATAATCAAAATGATTATATCTCATGTGGGTCCATGGCCAGGCCAGGAACCAAGAATAGGTGGGGAGCATGTGGCATGCATGCTCTGCCAAAGATGAGGTCTGGAGGTAGTGCATGTATCTTGATGATGCACCGAATATGCACTGTTGAGTTGATAATGAGTCATATCAGCCTATGTCCTAATAACAGATGGCCAATGTCATAATGATGCCATACAAGAGGAGACCAGATGGACTGGTGCCATGTACAGCAACACTAGGACCTTTGCTGGATAAAGGGATGCAATTGGTAATGAGGGATGCATATAAATACAGTAGATACCCAGCAGTAAAAAAAAGGAGGTTTCCAGCTGGTGCCCTCTGTGGAGTGTGTAAGAAAAAGTTGACATTCTCAGCTCGGTTCAGGGGGAGACTTTGAATATAGAGACTGGTTCACAGCAGTAAAAACCCTGTGTGAAGTGTGATCAACTCTAAATTCATCTAGGGGACATTTGGGAGGCCAGAGTGTGTGCGCTCTCATGTGTGAAGGATTTTGTGTGACACACAAAGCTACAGTTGGCAGAGGTTCAAACCCTTTGGCTTGTGGGACAGTGTTTTTGTGTTTTAGGTTTCTCTGACTCAGCACAGGTTCAAACCCTGTGGAGTTACAATTGGTTAGGAAGCTAGAGTGCATTGGTTTGAACCCAGTGGCTCTTGTGGATTGGAATTGGGAGTGTCTCTTGGAAGAGCACATTGGTTTTGGGTTAGTTTTGTGTGTTTTAAAGAGTGAATTGTGTTGCACTCTGCATCTGGGACAGTGCACTTGTGTTATTGCCTTGAGGCCCAGCGACAAAGTCGCCACCTCCTATAGTAAAAGTCTTTAGACTCAGAGAAGTCTAGAAAAACAGAGGGTGCATCTGTTTAACATGTATCCAAGGTCCTAGAACCTGTCTTATCAATTCTACTGCTTGCTTCTATCACATTATAATCCCCCACAAACTAAAGAGTGTGTGGTTGTTGTGTGTGGTTGTAGCATTGAGGGTTAGAGTGTGATTCAGAGTCTGTAGTCTCTGCTTGCATTTTGAGTCCTTTTTTTTGGCTGTGCACAGCGACTAGCCTCTTCAGTGTAGGATCTTGGCCCACCCTTGTGATGACAAGTCGGTTCAGCACACTACCAGGATGATCTGTTTTGAGAAGTGATCTACAATGAGGAGAATGGTGTTGTTTCCCTTCGATTTGGGTAGACCGGTCATCATGTCGACTGAGATGTGGGACCATGGTTCCATGGGTGTTTTGTTGGGGTGGAGGGGCACTGGCTTGGCCCTGGTGATGGTTTTCATCCTCTGGCAAGCCTCGCAACCTTTGACATATGTTTTGACCTTCTTTCTGAGTCCAGGCCACCAATAGTTGCACTGTAGCAACTCCTTGGTTTTTGTGATCCCCAGGTGGCCTGCCATAATGTGGTCGTGGCAGTGGGAGATGAGGTCTCCCCAGATTGTCAAATCCTTGGGGACGTATATCCTGTCATTGTAGTAGAGTAGTCTGTCTCGACTCATCATCCCCCTTGCCTGCTCGAGAGATTCAGCTATCCCTTGATCCCAATGGTTCTGATCCTGCATCACCTTCCTGATCCTCTCCTCCACCTCCCCTTCCATCAGCATTTCTAGGGCTCACAGGTGTTCAGTTGTTATGAAGTAGGTGTTGGGTAGGACTGTTGTCTGTTGGTTGTCATTGCCTCCTTGATTGTGGTCAGCTCGCCAGCTAAGCAAGTCAGCCTTTCAATTGGCCACCCCCAGTTTGTGGTGAAGAGTGAAGTGATATTCAGCCAGTTTGGTGACCCACCGGGCTTGCCAATGGTTAAGCTTTTGCAGTTGGCAGAAGTATTGTAAGTTTTGGTGGTCCGACCAGATTTCAAAGGTTTGGGCAGCCCCCATGAGGTAGTGCCTCCACTTGCCTAGCACATGCATGATGACCAGCAGCTCCTTGTCATAAATTTCATAGTTTCATTCAGTTATGGTGAGGGCTTTGGAGAGGAACAATACAGGTCTCCACATCGTCCCCTGTTGTTGGGACAATACAGCTCCAATCGCCCCCTTGCTTGAGTCTGCTTCAATCCTAAACTTTCCTTCATCAGTGGGTATGGCCAGGATGATGTCCTGTGCTAGTCTAGCCTTCAGTTCCTTAAAGGCTTGCTGTTGAGATGCCCCCCATGTCCATGGCTCCTTGCCAGTGAGCTTGGTCATGGGTTGTACAATTTTACTGTAGTCCCTGATGAAGCATCAGTAGAAATTGGTGAACCCCAGGAAGGACTGTAGCTCCTTCTTCTTTGTTGGCATCAGCCACTCTGTGATTCCCTTGGTTTTTACTGCATCCATACAAATGGCTCCTTCACTGATGATAACCCCAAGGTACTCCATCTCCAAGGTCTTGAACTCACACTTTTCTGCTTTGAGATAAAGGTGATGCTTCTGCAAGGTGTCCAGTACCTCATGGATGAGTTGTCAGTGCTCATGTTTGGTTCGAGACATGATGAGGATGTCATCGAGGTAGATGGTCACTCTTCCTGTCGCTATATGCTCTCGAAAGATGTTGTTCATCATCCATTGGAATGTGGCAGAGGAATTGGTTAAACCAAAAAACATCACAGTGGGCTCGAAGAATCCCCTGTTGGTTTGGAAGGCTGCCTTCCACTCATTTCTGTCCCAGATGTGCATATTGTTGTATCCCCATCGTACATCAAGCTTGGTGAAGAAGCGCGACCCCTTTAGTCAGTCCATTAATTCTGAGATAAGGGGTAAGGGGTATCGATTTTTAATTGTCATCTCATTAAGCTTCCAGTAGTCCTGGACAGGATGGAGCTTCCCATCTTTCTTTTTAACAAAGAAAAATGGGGATACCATGGGGGACTTGCTTGGTCATATCCTGCTGGTGGTGAGGTTCTTGTCAAGGAACTTGTCAAGCTCCTCTTGCTCCCAGGGACTAAGGGGGTAGACCTTGCAATCGAGAGTGGCTTTCACATTGGATATTAGCTCAATTGCATGGTCCCAAGGTTTTCGGTCAGGTAATTCGTCGAAGCCCTTCTTTGCAAACAGGTCCTAGTAGTCTTGGCACCATTCCAGAACCATTTCTTTGAAGGTTTGTTCAGTCTTGGTGGTGTGGGCTGAGGTGGCAAGGTCACTGGCTATGTGGGTGCAGATATGTATCGCTTCTGTCCAATCTATGACAAGGATGGTTTCACCTTCCTTGAGCTCCTTGTCCCACTGGTTGTCTTCCTTGGCATCAGGGGGTGTAAGGGGGCTCCGTTGGCATTGGCAGTGGGCGAACGTGATCTTCCCCATTCCCCAATTGATCAGTGGGTTGTGTTTAACAAGCCAGTCATGCCCCAAGAATATATCCTTATTGCTGAGGTTGGTGACCACAAGGTCAATGCACTCATTGTGGTCATCTACCTGAAGCCATACTTCAACAAAGGCGTTGATTTCTCCCACTTGATTCCTGGTCCTGTCTGCATTAAAGATGGGTATGGGATGGGCAGTGGTCCTAGTGGTCAGGTTGTGTCACTCGATGAAAGTCCAGTTGATGGAGCTTCCAGTGCATCTGCTGTCTACAAGTGCTGTTGTTGCAAAGGTCCTCTGGTTTTCCAGCATCTCTAGCTGTACCAGTAGTAACAGGTCCTTTCCTCAAGCTGTGGTAGCATGGATGAACCATCATGGTTGTTTGAGCTCCTCAAGCCATTCCAGGACTGAGGCCCTCAGGGTGGCCCAGAGGTGCTTGATGAGGTCATCGGTTACCTCCTGCTGATGGGACTTGTGTACCCAACACTGCAGGGTGCCCATGGCCAATGGGAGGGTGGTGAATAAAGATTGCCAGACCCAATCAGTACTCCAGGGCCTCAGCCATTCCTTAGGGTCATGGGGGTATGCAGGGGTCAGTGAGGGTTCAGGTGGTTGGTCATCAGTGGTCAAATTAATGATGAGACCAGTTCATCAGTCCCACTGTTGCATGGCCCATTGGCCATCTTTGATGTAGTATGGGAAGGCCGGGTGAGGGATGGGTACTTGGGTCATCATATGGGGCATGCAGGCCCCTGTTTGGCCCCCTTCACTAGCTGGGGTAGCAGTCTTGCTCTTGCTCACTGGGATGTTTATGACCAGTGGGTAGGGCTGCCCAGCTAACTCTCCTGCTGAGGTTGGGGTCACCTCAGCCATGCCCTTAGGAGCAGGCCATAGGGGTTCAGCAGACTCAGTTGGTACAGTCACAGGGATGGTCTCTGCTCCTGTTGCTCCCTCAGCTGCCCTATTTGCAATTCTTTAGGGTTTAGGTTCATCATATTTGGGGTGTTTGGGACTACAGACTTGTAAGTACAGTCGACTCCCTCTTAACCTATACCCCTCATAACCCATAACCCCTCATAACCTATAGGTTTTGGGTGTAACCAAGTTGGTTTGCAGGGATTTTCAGCTCAAAACCCATAATCCTCTGATACACCATAACCCATAGCTCTCTGGCTAGCAAAACCCATACTTCATTAGTCTATATTTGGTAACTTACTAGCAAATTTATGACATGGCTTACAAAACCTATACTTTCTTTAGTCTATAATTGGTATCTCACTATCAAAATATACAACTCATAGTGTTTTGACTAGATATTCTTATCTAAAATATTATTTCAGTAGCAAAAGTAAAACTCATAGCATTTGGACCAGAATGCCATACTATAAGTAGTAAGTGATTGCAAGATTCACAATATTTTTGTCATGCCTCAAATACATACAAAAATTGATGCCACACACTTTTTTTCATTTGCACCATAACTCTACAATGACTGAGAATCCTGAAAATCGGCCTCTAGACTTGCTGAATATGGCTCATACTAATTTTCCTAATCACTTTGTTTATAAATGTTTGAACAAAGCAAAAATAATATAATCACAATTTTAATGAAATTTCCAGATTTTAGGAAATTTCTAACCCCTATCCCTGAAAACCCATAACCCCTCATAACCCATAGGTCAGA
>JANDKJ010000378.1:0-127802 GCA_028551335.1 Armillaria sp. CMW 4456
ATATCAAAATTTTAACAGCCGGCAAAAGGTTAGTTTTAATCCATATTTCTTACAGGCTTCCACCAGACATAGAGAATAACGATTAAGGCTATGGGCGCAACATAGATCGCCAAAGACATGATGGTTAATGAACAAAGATATCAACCCAAGGAGCCCAGTTACGGGAATGTTTTATACCGGCACCAATGCCTGATCAAAAGCGTACGACGTAGACCCATATGCAACACAGATGTCCTGCTGAGTTGTAAGCAGATCTGAAGGGCTACATAGCTGCGGCAATGAGACATGATTTGGATCGTCGATGATTGTAACGGACTGCTTACTCCGTTAACTTTCAGGTACACCCCAGCTACCTCTTCCATTCTTAACCCGGAGAAATGCGTATGGAGTGATTAAAGTTTGTAACCGTTATCAGATACGAGGAACAAGGCGGCAGAGCTGGGGTAGTAATAGATTCCGGCTTGATTTCCCCCGAACTGCAGAGTCCGCGCTTAAAGGATTTGAAGCTTGTGAATGATGCAAAAGATCCATAAGGCACTGAGCGGGAAGAATCCCGTCAGTTGTACGTATGTAAATTATGATGAATCTCTGTAGACTTACATGACAATGTAACAGCCCAAATCAGGTACTCCTGTACTTACTTTTCCCGGTATGTATCCGGGATGTGCATGCATGCCTTCAAGAAAGTATCTATTCTTGCTTGGCGGTAGTCTGAATAAAGAATAGAGTAAGATACGTTAATTCAAGATCGAGAAATTCCCGAAAGAAGATCACCGCGACATCTTGTACACACCGGTAAAACCCGTACGCCTGTAGACAAAAAAAGGGTTTTAGAAAACGGTCATAGTTTCAAGTTAGGCCTAAGTACTCGCGGTTTGCTCGCGGTGGTCTGCTCGCATCTTGATATCTTGCAGTTTTCAGTCTGGACAACATTTATACAGTGGAATATAAGAGTAATGAAGGAGGGGAAGCTATAATTCAACAATCAGTTCAGACTTACATAAAGAAGAAATTATGAATATGGTGGTGGCTCTTACCGTCTTGTATGAGGCGGCCCCATTTGGAAGTTGGCGCTTACCAAACGTCATCGTCCACGTGATCTAGACCCAAGTGTAGCCTGGTACCAATTCCTTGCCAATTCCGTCAAAATTTCCGAATACTTGCCGGTTCGCAGCCATCCTAATGGACAGACACCTGTAGGTACAATGTGGTGAGTACAAATCCTCAGTTGACAAATAATAATGAATGTCAAGACTCGTTGACATGGCATTACCTGTAGGTATGATGGGATGAGTACAAACTGTATGTAAGTAGTCGGTATGGTAATTGTTGGAATATGGCAAGCCGGCATCATGCCGATCATGCTGATTCAGGAAAGAAACTGCCGGAAATATATAGAAAGCTTGCTATCCAAGCGACAAGGCTGCTACGGCCAACACCATCACACTACATCCTGGACACGTTCTAGTAAGTTAGTGCTTTAGTATAAAAGTAGGTACTGTAGTCTACATTCTGCATGCGTTTGCACAGAGCTCAGCCAAGCACAATCTCTATTGGCTTGACACTCCGTGCTGACATCATCTCATCTTTGGAGCAAACTCTCATCTTTTGTCATCCCCGTTCTTCTTTTTTCCACAGTAAGCACCTGCCCAGAAAGTTGCATGCCAGTATAGGAGACTGACCACTTCCTTACCGCGCAAAATCATGAGCATCCTAGTGCAACTAAGAACCGGACACGTCGGGCTTAACCGCCACCAGTAGCCTGGCACCCAGGGCGGGGGTAACCCCCGTGGTCGACAATTCTGTCAAAACTTAGTACTCCGAACACTGGCCGATTCGCAGCCGCTCACGTGCCAGCGTGTTTCAATATGCTTCTGTTTCCCCCTCGTCGACTTCATGAGCGCGACTGTCAACAGAGCAACGGAAGGCCTTTCAACATCACATGGCCGTGCTTTTCTGCTCCAGTTCGTTCGCCCTCACCTGTCTCGTGACCTCCATGATTATATCATAGATGGTGTCTGGATTCTGCAGAGAACTGGAACGCGTCGTTGTTTCCGTTGTCCAGACTGGCGGCGGCACGACTAGCTATTTCTATGAATGTGCCATTGCCCTTCAAGAACTGGCTAAAGTACTGTGAGTACCTATAAAGCCGGCTTGCAAAGCTATTTCTGCCGCGGCCTTCCTTAGCATCTAGCATCGTGTCCTCTCTTCTACTACGTGACAATAGCCTTAACTCATTTTCATCCGAAAATTGCAATGTCATGGTAGCTTATCTATGTTGACCTTCTACCTCCCGATTAACTTAAGCTTGGCAGTTCCAGACCTCAGCTCTTGATCCCAACGCTTCTGCTAACTTAGGTGCGGAGGCTGCTAACCTGGGAGAGGTCGACCTCGATGCCCGGAGTGTAGCGGCACCGTAGCGGCTCTAAATAATGGGAACGTGACAGCCAGAAAGAGTTGGACACAGACCGTTCAGAGTCCAGGGGAACAGGTACTTTTGCTGGCGCATGACTTGAATGGCATGTTGATCCTCGCCTGGCCATAGGTTTGCTGATCCAGTCACAAGTACGCAATAGGTGGCGGAATACTAGATGGCTTTACCCCTTCTTTCTGATGGCCTGAGTTCGACGTAGCAATCAAGAGGACCTGCCCTGAGCCATGTCGGACTTGTGCTGCAGCATTGAGAAATTCTCAAGGCTTGACTGGCCACGGAAGAGACCATTCAATTCGAGTCAAGCAGCCCGACTCATATGACTGGAATCTGCTGGCCCGCAGTCCACCTGAACGCGCCATTGGCTTTTTTTCCGGATGGCTAGTATATCCATGTGTCTTGGCAACATCAAAATGCCGCATGTCATTGTCTCAATAGAGGTTTATCCTCATCTCTTCAGGCAGTTATCCTTCCAAGACCACGGCATTTATCAGCCTCATGACTGCGGAACTCGTCGAACGATGTAGAAACTCTTTTCTACACACTGACAATTCCGACGCCAGATTTTCAAGGTTCGGACTCTGACGATTAACTGTCTCTTATTCACCACTCTCTAAAATAATGTTGCCGATGCTCGTTCCAATTCGCATCGGTACCGGTCCATTGATTGTAAAACTATCACATTCGTGTGTGCTTTTGCTTCCATCGTTGTTTCACGAAGGAGCCATGAGGTCTTTGGAGGTTCACCTGGATGATTGCCATCAAATTTTGCTTTTTTGGAGGTGTGTGCAGATCTGTAGGATCCGGTGAGCATTAATCCGGCCGTCGCCTGTGATTTCTGACATGAATTTCCTTATGCAAGCAAGCAATCTTTTGTATCTGCCCTACTCTCTACCCCCGATCGTATGATCAGCTTAGAGTGTGGAGCCCCACATAGCCCAGAACAAGTGCGACAAGACTTCGGTGCCGTCGCGAAACATGACGACTTTCAATCGTCCGCGTAAAAAATTCTTCCACCTTTTTACGTGAAGTAATTGCATCAGAAATAGGCATCAATCTTCTCGTGACCAGTTCATGGATCTCATGACTTGTCCACCACCCCAGCAATGGTACGGAAATTGGAATTTTACATTTCGAGTTTCCCCGTCAATATTAAGTCCAAGCCTCAGATTCTACGGCGGCTCAGTTGACCTGCTCTGGGGCGTCTCGATTGTAGGCTCCATTATGAACCGGCCAGATGATGGGAAGAGTGGGTTTCATAGTGCAGTTGCCTGTGCTCGTGTCTGACGTGCCAAAAGGTACCGAGCCGTCCTGAGTGATGGGATGGGAAAGTTGCCCCTTCTTTCACAGTGCAGCTATAAAAGATGCCCTGCACTTATTATCGTACGCCGTGCAGTATTACACCGTCGTGTGACTGACATGCTTTCCCAGCTTCTGGTCCTCCTTGGACTTTATGCATATATCGTCACTTCCGCTATTATTTCGAGTCGTGCTGGTCCTACTGTGACTCTCGACTCCGCAACGTTCACCGGAACAACGTCTGGGTCCATCTCAAAGTTCTTGGGCATCCCATTCGCTCAGCCTCCGTAAGTTATTTATGGACTATAGTTATGAGGGTATTTGATCCTTTCTCCTCAGCACTGGGGACCGTCGATTCAGGCTACCAGAAACTCATCCAGCTTACAACGGGTCATATGATGCCAGCGCCTTTGGACCATCTTGTCCCCAACAAGCCGTCAGACTACCAATCCTGACGGGAGTACCAGCAGAAGCTGTGGATTACATCGTCAACTCCATCTACAATGCTATTCTCCCTGATGACGAGGATTGTGATTACATGCCTCACTTGACATGTGTATATGATTAATTGTTCTTAGGTCTGACCATCAATGTTCTAAAACCAGTGAGCGCTACATCAAATTCTAAGCTTCCTGTCGTTGCGGTGCGTAATATGTCACGATCTGGGGCCACCTTTTCAATACCTTTCTCATTAGTGGATTTTTGGAGGTGACAACAGTTGTCATTGAGTGTTGTTCAGAATACCCTGACAGTATCTATCTCAAGGTGGTTTTGAACTTGGTGGCACGGCTATGTTTGTGACTACACCCAATCCGATGAATCCAGAGCACTGAATATTGCTTTCGCTTTACAGGTATGATGGTACCAGCATTGTTTCCAGGTCAATTGCTCTGAATCAGCCTGTCATATATGTTTCGATGAACTATCGTGTTTCCGGTACGTTGTTTTCCAATTTTGCCGAATATTCGCTCATGAGTTTATCCCAGCCTTCGGTTTTCTTGCGAGTAATGAAGTGAAGGAAGCAGCTGTCGGAAACCTTGGACTTCATGATCGTACGTGAACTTTTTTGTTCTACGAATTGACTATATACGTGTCATACAGAAAGAGAGGCTTTGAGATGGATTCAGAAATATATCGCTAACTTTGGCGGTGATCCTACGAAAGTGACAATGTGGGTCAACATCCATTTGCTTATGGTGTTTAATTGATGGTCTGTTTGAATAGATGGGGTGAATCTGCAGGTGCCATTTCGGCTGCAATGCATATGATTGCCTACGACGGTGATACACAAGGTCTCTTTCGCGCCGCATTTATGCAATCAGGCTCTCCGATCCCCGTTGGCGGTCTTGAAGGGGGCCAGAAATGTATGTTGCAGAGCACCTAGAAGGTCCTCTTGTTGATTTTTCATACTACTTCAGATTACGATGAGATCGTGATTCAAACAGGCTGCTCTGGCTCTGACGATACACTCGCTTGCCTGAGGACGGTTCCATATAAAACGCTAAAAGCGGCCGTCGACAGTTCACCCTCCATATTTGATTACCAGGTGGGTGATTTATCAAGTTTCGATGATTTAGAACAAACTTCTTCAGTCATTAAAATTGGCGTGGTTACCTCGGGCGGATGGTGTACTCTTCTCCGATAATCCACAGCGTCTCGTGGAACAAGGAAAAATCGCTCAAGTCCCCATAGTTAGCGGTGTGTGTTTTAAGGCTGAAAGTGTCATCACTTGTGCTGAGACTCAACCAGGTGACTGTGATGACGAGGGAACACTGTTTTCCTTGGCATCGCTCAATGTCACGTAAGTGGATCGACTCTTTCCGTGCATTATGATGCCTGACTCAAGCACACAGGACAAACGCAGAAGTCGCGACATATCTGAAGACTGTGATTTTTACGACTATATCAGATGACGATGTTAACACGCTGCTTGATCTCTATCCTGCTAATCCTCTTGATGGCTCTCCATACGGTACCGGAATATTGAACATTTTAACACCCCAGTTCAAGAGGATCGCATCGTTCCAGGGCGATGCGGTCTTCCAGGCGCCTCGCAGGCTCTTCTTACAAAATATTTCTGGAAAAGAAAATATATGGGCCTTTTGTGCGCGCTTCACTATGTAAATCTTTTGCCAGTGCTGATTCTCCTTAGTGAATAAACGCCTCAAGCTCGTCCCTATCTTGGGATCATTTCATGCTAGTGATATCCTCAACGTGTACTTCGGCGGAGATATGGTAGATTACCTGATCCGCTTCGTTGTTACTTCGAATCCCAACGGGAGTACCGGCACTCAGTGGCCCCAATGGACGACAAATTCACCTAACCTCCTCACGTTCAATGACGGTCTCTTCCCATTGACGGTCACGCAAGACACGTTCCGTAGCGATGCCATGAATGGATTGTCGAAGATATTATTAGCAAATCCGATTTGACTCAGGATTAACTTGAATTTTACTTATTTTCCTTGCGACTGAAAGCGTTGGACTTATATAAATTCCCTATCTGCCTTTTTCGAATTCTTCTTCGGCCGCATAAGGAGTTAACTCGTCCAAGGGTATTTCAGGGTGGCTCTGGCTCAACATCACATCCGCCGTTCTATTTTTTCGACTTGTCACACGAAGTATGAAGAAAGGGAAAAATGGTTTTTGCTCAGCGACTTTCCCACTTTGTCGAGTCCTGATTAATGATTCATGTGCGGCAAGTTTAATCGCCGAATATTGGATAAAACAAATTCTTGCTCTCCACCCGTTTGGTTGACATAACAGAGATAGGATACATGTGAATTTCTAAGGGAGAAGCCGCGTACCGTTACAAACATTTTTACCGCAATTAGCTTAGTCTATGCGTCTAGAATAGCATGAAGAGTCATTACAGCCAAGATCAGGAATGAGAACCAAGAAGAATGCAAGAAAGAGTCCTGCTGGTCAATCACAGAGCCAGAAGCGTGCAGAAACAGAGATTCAGAGTACCAGAGTTTCCATCAACGTCGTTTTCGTGGCTTGGCCTTAGACAATGGCTCGTTTACCTGATTTTCCAGTCAGCTTGACCCTTGTTAGCCAAAAGATTGCTCAACACAAACCTTCTTGTCAGCACCCTGGATTTTACGGGGAGCAGCCGATTTCTGTACCCCCGCGACATAGGTCAGACACGTAGATTGCAGGGAAGGAAAATGACGGACTGATTTTCGAGCAGGGCGTTGATTATCGTCGAATATCGTCGTTGGTGAGTGAGGTCGGTCTCGCTTACCCAAGGCAGACGGCTGCGTTTCTTCCTCAGAAATATCGTCTTCATCTTCAGCAGCAAGTGCAGCGAATGGCTTTGGCGAGGTCGAAACGGAAGGCTGAGCGACTGATTGCGGAAGGAACTCGTCCTGAAGAGAAAATTAGAATTGACTTGAAAGACGTGCAGGATGAAGAATACCTCCGGTCCTTGTGTTAATGGGCTAGACATCCACACATTCAAGTCTATCATGGACTTTGTGCCAGATTCTTTGAGGCATTTGGCAAGGGTCGACTCTAAGGATGTGATTTTGGATTGCAACGACGTGATCATGTTGTTTCGCTGTCATGAATCGTCAGCGCTAACCTAAAGATCACAAACTTGACTATCACCGAGCGTAGATCGTTTTCTTTGTTGACGATGTCTTGTTCACATGTCGCCCTATACATCTGAATGACAGATTGTACAAAAGACTTCTCGATATCGCTCTGAAAATAATAAGCGAGAGTAATGAATGGCATCGTGGACCGTACTAGTTGTCCAGCTTCATATCGCTTCGGCATAGTCACTTCCCTGTCACGGAGGCGTTTCAGTTCTTCTTGCAACCCCTGTGCCTGTTCTACCGTCATTTTTGCATCTCGAAGAACGCTCTCCGATTCAGACCGAGCTTTCTGGGCTTCCTTCTTCGCCGATTCGCACTCGCTAGCCAAGTCGTCTAGGATATCTTGCTTCTGCTCCATAAGCCTCAGTGCCTCAAGGCGCTCCTTGTTCGCAGCTTGTAGTTTCTGGGCTTCGGACTTGGATTGTTGTTCGCACCTCTCCTCGAGTTTGGCTGCCTCGATCTTCAAAGTTGTCACTGCCTCTCGCTGAACCTGCAAGTCCGTTTGAAGCTGAGTAAGAGAATCTTTTAGGGATAGCTTCCGTTCTTCTAGATGTTTGATAGTAGTCTCGAACGCCGTCTTTTGGTCTTCAAGGGTCCTGTCGAAGAGCGCCTGTTGATCAGCGGCAAATTTCTCCCATACGTTTTTCTGATCCTGCAATTTGCGTTCTTGAGATGTTCGTTGCTCTTGTAGCGAGCGTTCGAGATGACTACTATGATCAAGGAACGTCTTCTCAATTGATGCTTTCTGATCCCGGATCGATGATTCGAGCGATGCGTTTTGTTCCTGCAGGTGTGCGAGATCTAATCGCGCAGACGTAGTTGCTCCTTCAAGTTTTACCTGGGATGACTGTGAATGAAGACATAGCTACAACAATAAGTATGGATCGCACCGTCAATGCTATTAGGCGCTCCTGAGGAATGTTATCGGAGGATGAATCATCCCTGCGAATGAGAAACGTACTTGTAAATCACCAGAATGCTCCTTGGCGAGTTTGAGAGTTATCGTCTGATTGTCGAAGCGTTCTTGAAGAACCTAACGGAGGGATGAAAGTGGCGCATCAAAACAGAATCAGAACGCACGTTGAAAGCGACGTCTTGTTTTTTCAGACTGGAAAGTCTCATTAAAAACAACGCACTGGAGGAGTCAATATGACTTGCCTTGTCTCTCTGTCTGCGACATCCGTTTTCAGTTTACCGATCTGTGTTTCAAGAATGGCGTTCTTATCCTGGACCTGTTTGTACTTAGTAGACTCGGCGGAATATGCAATTTTGGCTTCCTGAATTTCCATCTCTAACTTAGATATAGTCCTCCGCGAATCGTCGTTACTGAAAATAGGGATGAGAAGCGTAACCTGTCATTAATATTTATGGGAGCTGACGATTCAATAAGCGCCGCTTCCTTTGTCATCAGTGAGCGCATTCGTTCATTTAACATGGACATTTGTGTCTCGTGCTTGTGTACTGTAGCATCGCTGTCAGCAAGCTTGACCGATAGGCTACATAGAATGGATTAATTTAGGAAATCGTCGACTGCGTATTACACACTCTTTGAGAGCAGCTTCCAATTCCTTGACTTTGACAGATTCAACGTTGTTGGCCCTAAATGACAAGTGATAAACGAGGCGTGCACGCAAAATTGGAAAAACACTTGCTCTTTTTTCAGAACAGTGAGTTCTTGTTCTTTTGCTCCCAGCGTAACTTGCAAAACATTAGCCCTAATCTGGTGTTATATACAGATCCAAGCACATAAGGAACAAAACATGCTTCTCGATGGCCTCATTTAGAGCAGTCGATAAATTTGCACTTTCTATCAGTCCTTCGAAGGTTTCACGTTCTCGCTTCGCTAACTTGTCGGCGAGTTCCTCGATTCTACACTCTGTCACAAAAATCGTAGCATAAACTCTGAGGTAAACTAAAGGAGACGAACTCACGGAGGTTTTGCCAAGTTTCACCACGTTGGCTCCATCGCGCCCCTTCTTCGAATTGTCGCAGTTCCAACTCAGCAATCTTCTGTTTTGATTCCACTAGTTGAGCACTTAACGAATGAAGCTTTTCGCGCAGGATGTCATTGACTTGTTGAGCTAGTGTCTGGATTAGTACGACGATCACGGTTGGATGCCAAGCCGTAGGTACATACAGCTGTTGCGGTCTTGCTGCAATTCAGAAATGAGATCTTTGGTTTCAGCAGATTTATGAAGGTAATGGCCAGTTTCGTCCAAGTAGGATTCGATAACTGATTCGTAAGATTGGTGCCAAAAACCAATATGAAACAGATACTGTACGTTTCATTTGCCGCCCAGAAGTGGACTTCAGAAACTCGATTTCGTCTTTCGTGCGTTGAAGATGGTCCTGAGAAACATCAAAACGTAACTTGAGTTCATTGAAGGTGGTTTTCAGCGATTCGTATCTGTATAAAGGGCTCAGTGTACGGATACAGGAAAGAAAGAGGACACGTGCCCTTGGTTGAGATGAACCACGCCTTTCTTCGCAGCATCCTTGATTTTCTCAGTGCGCTCTTCACAGGCTACATATTTCTCGCCGGCATGCAAGAGTTCAGAACGCAAGCGTTCAATTTCGCCAACCTTGTCCTGCAACAAGTTCACGTCGCGCTCCCGCTCCTCTGTGATCTGGTCGAGATCCAATTTTGTATGAGACAATTGCTCGGTAAGGCTCTGTATCTGTTCGGCCTGACGCTCATTTTCGGTTTCAACTGTAACGAGTTTCTGCTTCAACACAGCACCGGCGTTCTGAGAGACCGCAAGATCTCCTTTGAGAGCTGAGGTGATCTTTTTCTGGTTTAAGTTTGAAAACGTAAATATATGCGCTCAGAAGGGAGGTTAAACGACCTGCACCTCATCGACCAATTGAGATTTCATAGCTGAAGCTTCTCTCATCTTCCTGATCATCATGTTTTCTTCCCAATTTGTTTCGTCCCCATGATAGACAACCTCGGGTTGAACAGAGGAATGTCGCGAATGAGGCTCGCACCTCTCTGATATCGGAGTCCGTGGAAGCTCGGAGGTCCTTGAACCGCACTGTCTGGCGGGAGTTGCCAGTTGATCAGCATGTGAATCAGCGAAAGGTCGCTTTAATGACTGTGAAAACATCTTGAATACTGGTGGTACATTCCCGGAATTTTCCTTTTCGTCTGCTAGCTTTCAGTTAGAGACATGTCACGTTAGGACACACAATACCTATGCAGCACTCCTCGTGCTCCTTCTGTGCATTTGACGATTGAATATTGTGTTGAGAGACGTGATGTATACGCCGATTCTCGTTATGCATAGGATGTACTGGATTGACAAAAAACGTATTTGCTTGTGGTTTCACGTGTCGTGTAGTTGACGCAAAAATATGTGGCTTTTGAGGATGGCGATGAGTCTTTGACTGCGGTGTTTGGAGAGCAAAATTGAGTTGAAATGGTATTTTTGGAGCTCTGGACGCATGGTCTGGCAGCCCACACCGGTTGAATCCAGACTCGTCCGAGTTCATAGTGTTTGAAGCTGGCGAGGTGATAATGGAAGTAATAAGCCAAGAAATTAATTGCTCTGTCGGACGGATCGGTCCACAGGCATCCATGTGGACAAATAGGCGAAAATAATAGGGACGGATAAAAATAGGCTTTCCCAAGACACCATTTGTCGACGTGTAACCTCCATTCCCTGGTTTGCTATTTACCTCTCGTCGCTACCAACGACGATGGTCAATTTTTTGACGGCTTTGTCTACATTGTTACTGGTATCTCCGGCCTTCACAGCGTCGCCAACGTCCTTCAACGATCCCTTTCGTGCTATTTCCGCGGTCATATCTCGGGAGTCTTTGCCTGTCTGTTGTCTAATACCGCTCGAGCCCATCGAACTTACAGATACAGATGCTTTACTATCCTTTGAAGAGTGGAAATTGAAGCAAGTAGAGTTGCAGAAGCAGGCGGGGAAAGAGAAAGACGGAATCCGTTCAGGCAACATTTCCGGTACGACGAATGTCCCCCTTACCGATAAAAGGGGACCGTCGGACACCATGGGAAGTGACGGCCAGAGCGCATCGCCGTTAGCTTCGCGCGATTCAACGGAGGAGTCGATATCACCCCATTTTCAAGTCCCACTAACGGACAGATTTAATTATGCGGCCCTCGATTGTTCTGCTCGTGTCCACGTGGCTCATCGTTCAGCAAAGTCAACATCTTCTATTCTATCGTCGAAACGTGATAGGTACATGCTGAGCCCTTGTACTTCCAAAGAAAAGCAGTTCGTAATCGTGGAGTTATGCGATGACGTCCGAATCGATACTGTGCAGCTGGCAAACTTTGAATTCTTCAGTGGGGTATTCAAGGACTTTACTGTCAGCGTGGCGAAGACATACACAACAAGAGAAGAGGGTTGGACTATAGCAGGGACGTACAGAGCCAAAAATGTTCGGGGTGTCCAGGTCAGCCATCGCTTATCCTCATCATTACTTCCTCTGAACTTCGTCAGTCTTTTCATCCACCTACGTCGCTTCACGATTTCTATAGGTATATTCGGATAGAATTCCACTCCCACTACGGCAACGAGTACTACTGCCCCATCTCTCTTCTTCGAGTTTATGGACTCACGCATCTTGAACAATGGAAATGGGATGTATGGGAGGCGGAATACCGCGCCAAACACGAGGAAAAGCGGTTGCTACCCGCCCCTACTGACGAACTCGAGCCTGCGCGGACACTAGACGCTGCTCTGGTGAGTAAAATCCCGACGACGGATACTGCTGAACCCGGTGTCCAAACCATCGACCCTGGTCCGATCCCGGAAAGTTCACACTCCTCACGAGCGTTTGGTCCTGCTACTCCTGAGTCTACAACACAATTTTCCACCTCACAAATTACAGCGTCAACCATAGGGAATGGACGCCACGAATCACAGGATTTTTCCCACGAAAGTGACACCGGTTCTACAGATGTGCATATTGCGCAACTTTCTTCTTCCACCGTTTATACCCCGACAAGTACATCGTTCACCGACTCCGACTCGACCTCTGTGCAAACTGCCATGGCTGTAAGCTCTTCGAATGTCAGCAGACATATATCTTCGTCTCCGCCGTCTCCTTCAACGACTACAGTCGTCACGGCTTCTGGGTCAAATAACTTGCCCATTCCACCGCCGATCCCTCCTGCTACAGGGGGCGAATCTATATACCGCACTATTATGAACCGTCTCACGGCCTTAGAAGGGAACCACACGTTGTACGTTCGTTACGTCGAGGAACAGACGACTGGAGTTAGAGAGGTCTTAAGAAAGCTTGGTGAAGATGTAGGACGTCTTGATGGACTCGTAAGAAAGTTCCGTTTTGGATTACATAGCCTCCAACTCATTGTGCATATAGGGTAAAGCTCAAGCTCAAATGTACCAAAAAACACTTCGAGAATGGGATAAGCAGCGGCTTCGAATCGAAATGGATTACAGGGAGTTGGCAACCAAAGTCGACTACCTTTCCAACGAGGTGGGGAAAGAATGTACCCTTATCGAGACTTGCTTATGCATTCACTAGATCATTCTTGAAAAGCGCCTGGGCATCGCTCAACTTTGTCTTCTACTTGCCGTCCTGGTTTTCATGGGACTTACTCGCGGATCCAGATCCGAGTCCGTGACTGAACATGGCCCAGTCATGTTCAAACGAAGCATGAGAGAATGGGGCCGTCGGCATTTGAGCTTCAGCGGCGATTGGTTCATAAACAGGAGTAGCAGCACCCCGAATATTAAGATGTCACCCCGACCTGGCCCCTTCACAGGTGGTGATCAGCCTGCAGAAGCAATGATTGAATTCCCCACATCTTCAGTCGAACCTTCCACCAAACCGTCACTATACAATGTGCAAGAACGACGTCCATCGACTCCC
This sequence comes from Armillaria sp. CMW 4456, assembly GCA_028551335.1. NCBI lineage: Eukaryota > Fungi > Basidiomycota > Agaricomycetes > Agaricales > Physalacriaceae > Armillaria > Armillaria sp. CMW 4456. The sequence continues at coordinate 13,204 of JANDKJ010000378.1, forward strand.
ACGTCTCGTTCTCGCTCCCATACGCCTATTCCTGCCTATACTTCAGTTGACCGGCATCCGAATTCTTCACAGCTACGTCCAGCCACTGCCACGACTACATCCCGGCCCGCAATCAAACGTGCGAGTTCGGGTGGCCCAGGCCTCGCATTGAGTACGTCCTTGAACAGCGGGCGTTCTGCGCCACGAAGTGCCAGACGATGGGCACGCACTGCTCATTTACATGAAGTGCGCTCCACAGGTCGGCAACGACGCGTCGACGATCAGAAAGTCAACGATGAGGATCATTTTTTCATAACAACACCCTCCCGGCATCGGTATCGTGGTAATGCGCATATCAATGGAGTGGAGGCGACCAGGTCTTCGCCAGAGTATAACTCAGGTGGTGATCCTTTTTTGACTACAATGGGACACGAGTCCAACCTACCGGGGCCCCGCAGTAGCCCATCGTCTCTATCGGATGACGGCGAAAGCGACATGTGGCTTGATACAGACACCAGTATAGATGGTTCCGAAACCGAGGCGGATTCAGGTTAGTCTCATTCCAGAGGATTTAAATTTTAGCATCTCCACGGCCATTTTCTCTTCCCTTTCTGATTAGCATTCGCATAGTCCGTTCATTCTGCTCAATTGTAAATTATACCTGCAATTCAATCACAATTCGGATACAAGTTAAATATTCCGTTTGATTTCCTGCAGATGATAAGGTTAGTCGTGTGACATCCAACGTCATCATCGATTCAACAACGTTGAACCGAATCTTTCTAATGCCTTGTCTGATGACCTGTTACTTTGCCCATATGATGAAGTCCCGCTTGAAAGCCCATGTAAGTTCTCCATTGTTTCACATCTACTGCTATGGCTGAACAAACGGGTGCAGAACAAGTCGTTGAAAATAGACCGGCACCTCAGATATGGAATCAGTACATGCGGGAAGTATACTGGAACAGAAAGGGACCGGAAGCTTTGGGAACCGTCTTTATCAATGACATCGAGGAGAAAGCAAAGGAAAGATTGAAGGACTATCCAGGTTCGCCAGCAAAGTTACATCCAATCAATTCTTTTACCAAAATGAGTCTCTTGTAGGCGCATTCATGTATGCCGGGGGAAATGCAGGAACGGGATCTACGTATAGGGCCAATCTGAAAGCCTTTCAGAGATATAGAATCATACCGCGAATGCTTGTCAATACCACAGTACGAAATCTGGAGGTAAGAGATGCAATTTACTAATATTTATTCTATGGCTCTGAATGCATTATATCCTAGGCGACAATACTAGGAGTACGACACCCATCTCCCTTGCTTATCGCCCCGATTGGCGCGCAGGGAATTTTCTACGCAGAGGGGGAACTTGCCACCACTAGGGCCGCTCGAAACCTTAATATCCCTTTCATCCTAAGCACGGTCTCCTCGAGGAGCATGGACAAGGTTGCTCAAGAGAACGGTAGTGGGTGCCGATGGTACCAGCTCTACTGGTATGACCATACCTTCACAATCCTTTTTCTTTTTTATTTCTTACGGTGTTTAGGCCCAGATCCCAGGACGTTACCATATCCCTGCTCAAAAGAGCCAAGGCGAACGGCTTTTCTGCGTTGGTGATCACCCTCGACACGATGAGTGTTGGGTGGAGACCGCACGATTTAGATATATCGTATATGCCCCTCATTCATGGCGTAGGAATGGAATGTGGGCGTTCCGACCCTGTGTTCATGGCCAAATTTGGACTCCAGCCTGTCCAAGACCGCCATCCCACGTTTCCTTACGATCCCCTGGCGGTAGACAAGCTCATCAGTGAAGGAGATTCCACGGCGTTAGGGGAGAGCAAGCTGGGCAATGCTTGGCTGACCGAAGTTTGTTCAGGGCAGTTTCATTCCTGGGAAGATCTCAAGTTTATTAGAGATAATTGGGACGGGCCCATCGTCCTGAAGGGTATTCAGAGGCGTAGCGTATGTTCGTTAATTTGAGGTGAAATCCTGGCTGACAGTTGATAGGACGCGGAGAGGGCCCTTGAATCCGGAATTAACGGCATAATTGTGTCAAATCATGGTCAATTCTCTTTCGTGTCCTATTTGCTACTAGCGCTAATTGTCATTATTGTTATAGGTGGGCGACAGGTGGACGGTGCTATTCCATCTTTGTATGCACTAGCAGAAATCATGGACTCCGACAGAATCAAACAGGCTCAGAAAGCAGGGAAGCTCACTGTTCTTTTTGATTCTGGTATACGCACCGGAAGTGACATCATCAAAGCAATGGCTTTGGGAGCCCAGGGTGTACTTCGTAAGTTTGTTGCTCTCATTGGATGACTGATACAAGTAACAAGAATTAGTTGGCCGTCCTTTCCTATATGGAGGTATTCTGGCAGGGCAAGCCGGTGTGGAACAAGTAATCAAGCATACAATGGCAGATTTGGATACCACCCTCGGATTGAGCGGATATGCGAGTCTTGACGAGATCCTCGGCATCGGTGAGGAACTCATAAGAAAGATCGATTTTGAAACATGATACAAACATGTATTGCACCGCGTTCATATGATATATTGCATAGTCAACAGCTCAACGAATAAATGGCAGACAATGCTTCCATCCACTTTCGTTCCATTCCTTTTCAAATTCTTCCTCTGAAAACCGTTGTACAGCCCATGTTCTGGCCCGTAGACGAAGTGCAAACTCTTCTTCCGCGGGAAGAGCCAATGCAGTGTGAATTGCATCCGCGAAACCTGCCGGTGACTTTGCGTGGTACCCTGGAGTAGAATAATAAGTGCTGTAAGGCGAACCAAGGAGCCGAACCAACCAGTTGGTAAGCCATTGAACGGAGACGACGATGTCTCTCAGAGGTCCCCCGGAAGCATGAGCGATAGGGATCAACCCCGCAGCCTAAAGGACATATTCATATCGCTTCGCATGGTTGAAAAGGGAATACAAACCATGAACTCTACCACATTGATACCGAAGTGTTCATCAATCATTGTACTCAAACCAATGCTGGCTTTCGCTAACCAACCTAGCATGACGGGGTAAGACGCATTCACAACGAACTCGATTTGGTTCTATTCAGGGTCAGTCGGTGATTGGACGTCCAGGTAATTCGTTCGTACCTCAATCGCCAACTCCTGGGCTAGTTCGCGAAGCTTGTCGATGCGGGCAGCATCATCCGCATTACGACTGCCACCAACAAGAACAAGTTTAACCGGAAGCGCTCCACTGCTCTTATACTCTGGATGGCTTTCCAACAACTCGTGAAAGGCGCGAAGTTGTGTGGAATGATCTTTTTCTGGTCTGCTGACGCTGTTCAGAGCTAATATTATAAATGCAGATGAACGAACCGAAATTGAGCAACGCTAAGGAGAATTCGCTGACGACCCTGTAATGGGAACTGGGCCATTTCGCGGGTGTCGCACGGGGGATAAACAATTCGGGCTTTCGTCATCCGAGGGCGAAACGGTAACAGCACACGGAGAAGTATCAAAGGAGAGAGCATGTGGACAGCATCGAGCGATACGTCGGAATGGTTTAAAATACTGTCAACATGGTTTTTTGTCCAGGATGAGTTGACCATGAGAAACGATGCCAATTGGAGGGACAGCGCATAATAGTACATGAACACTCGGTAATATCTATGAGGCAAGATAAGGGTGTGCTATGAAGAGTGTGGAATGGCAGCCTACAACAGCTTTCCTTGACTTAGAACCGAGGAGGAGGAGATTGTATTTGAGTTGGTGTGCCCCTTAGTTCGCATTTTGACTCGAGCCAGCATGTCGGTGCTTATTGTGGGGTAATGAATGTAGGCACCAATGGGGATCCCGCCAAGCCACGAAACGACGTGGAATGTAAATGCATAACCCATTGTGTCTGAACGAATAAGATGAGATATCCCCGCAGCAGCACAGCGCGTGCGAAAAGCATACCAATATACAGGTCCGGGATCAAGAGAGACATGGCCTCCCAGGCAAGATACATAGACCCGATGCTCTGGCCCAAGAGGGTGAACCGAGGCCAAGATGAGTCCTCCACCAACTTGCGAGAAGCAAGGAAAACAAAATGAATAGTAGATGGGTCCAAACTTATAGCGAACCTAGACTAAGAAAGAATGAGTTGAATCTTCGTACTAAGCACTCGCTTTCGCACCTTGACTTTGTCGAGAATGAGCTCTTTGGTAGTGTCTGTGTCGCCGGTGTACACCACACTAACAATATCAGGCTCTGATCGCTGTATTGACGCTATTGCTGTCCAGAGAACACGTTCCCCTCCACCTCCCGCATTGCTGATCTAAGTAGAATCAGATTCTATCAATTTACGAGCAGTATGAGAAACGTACCAATATGGGTGGAAGAAGCCGACTATTTGGCTGTTTGGGCGCCCCAATTCATGTAAAATTGTGGCATGTCGTCTCTTATTCGACGAATGTAGCTGGAAAGCATAGATTCTGAGCACGATATAAGGTAATAAACAGAACGGAAGCCAGAGCAGTACGTGGTTTGGGCTGAGGACCATTTTGATTAGTCAGCGAAACGTGTTCATCAATCACTTGGGAAAAAATTGATCTGGCTTCTGTAAATCTGTCAAGCGGACTCCACAAGTAGACAATCTTCACTGGTAATCTAGGCATTTTGCCATCCCAAAGGTAATGTATTTATTCAACCTGGTCGGCTGGTTCGGACGGCACAAGTCATCTGGTATCCTGAACGAGTACTTTCAAGGCCATATGGAATGCAATCCAAGCATGTTTTAGTCGACTTGAAGGCATACGGCAGGCGGATCTTATATTGCGACATCTTGGATTCTTGATGACCTTTTGCCTTTCTTTTTCTGTATGCAAAGCCGAATTCTCTTGTCTCGCACACGTTACAAAACCAGTTTTCTGGGTCGTCTCACGATTGGCCACTTGATATGGGCTACCCGAGCTTTACAACTTAACAGCAGCCTGGGTGACGTCGATCCACCTTGATGGTATCTGTCTGCTTGCTAGAGTGTCCACCCGCGGGGGAGGGTAAATATTGTTACCATAGACAATTCCGGCAACGCCTGAGAACGCTCTTGTATACTGCGCTCAAGTAAAGTCATCCCTACAACCTACAGCCGCTGGGATATTTTTTATTGCTGTACAAGGGCATACAGCACTGCCAAGACCATACAAATCCTTTAAAAAGACCTCGAAGGTGAATCATAGCATCCCGACATCAACACTCTATCATTCCTCTATATATCACCTTGACCTACGATACGTATGATTCTTGCACGTATGTCGCGTCGTCTGTTTTAACCTTAGTCTTAGCCATGTGTGCCGTCCTCTATCGTGCTGGTACCCCCGACGTAAGGGATGATGACGGTCATCATCTCAAACGCTCGGTCTTGACTGCCATCGTCGTTGTTCTTCGTAATTCTCGTTCCAAAATTCTCCCATCCTTCTGCTCACCACGGAATTAGTGCTGTTTATTTTGTTGCATGTGGGACTCACGCTATTGTGGTGCCTACGGTCCCAAAGACGTGACGAGAATCCCGCAGTTAACAGCATCGCAGAGGCGACGACTACGGCAAATGTTGCTAGAACCGCGCCTATTCGGTTGCCCCCTCCCGTATATATTCCATTGAGAGTCTATCACCCGCGCCTGGATCACAGTCGCCCTTCTAACGCCTAGAAAAGCGACGTCATCGTTGATTCATGTCTCATCACCGACACCCGTGGTCGCCTTATTTCTCTTTTTTTCGCACTTTCGAGGCTAGTTAACAGGTTGTTATCTTACTTTATTTGCACATGCTTTCTTTTTCACGCCATGAATTTTTTTCTTTGTTATCAAGACGTCGATGGTCCTGCCCTACTACATTGCATTCTATTAAAAGTCCATGACTTGTGATTTACTTATGCATGTGTTATACACAATAATTCGCCTACGAGGACAAAGTTACGTGTACTTACTCCCCATGATGTCTGTCTCAGCACATGTATGGAGGACACAAACACTAAATATTCAGCAAAATACCCAGGCCCCAAACATCCATTTTCGTTAGCAGGTGGGAATACAAAAGAATCTTCCGCATAGGAACACATGGAGATTCCAGTGTTAACAACAGAGTAGTGATTGTAGCACACATAGAACGTCACTGAAACTACATAAATAGAACGAACGTGGAATCTCTATTACGGACAGGCATCAGCACCTCCCGCTTATCAGTTATTCAAGGCGTTGACCACATGGACGCTTGAAGGTCTGGGGAATGTGCTGGCCAATCAGTCAAGCGTAAAGGTCTCCCCATGACATGTGTGAGAACCACAATCCTCCAATCTGGATCAATATTTGTGGACCCTTTTTCCGTGCCGATCTCCGCCCCCGGGCCCCAAGGGAAACATGTTAGACCTGTACTTGGCCGCTATTTCTTTGAAGCTAAATCCTATAATATTTTCCCAGCGCTAAAGTTTTAAGAATGTCCTGATCAAAGTCTCACGTCCGAAGGAATTCTAAGTGGGTATTCAAAACAGAGGCTGGTTCAATCAAGCTAGTAAAGAATGAAATCCCGATTCAGAGAACACGGCACACATCAGTAAAGGTCTCAAAAAATTCCCCCAAACATTGGACTTGAGGTGCCTTGGCGCTTTACAACGGACATAACAAGGGCATAGGAAGTAAACTGAGATAGGAACCACCTAAGGTTTCGGTTTAGGCTATCACAATATAATAGCCTCTGCAGTAAATGGGGCTATGGGCGCAGCATGGGAGCCGTCAAGTCACTGGAATACATCGATATCGAATATAAGATGCTATTGCGTGTCAAATGGGTTTTTCCCAGACAAGTAAAGGGCCTTGATGAGGTCTCTTTAGCAACACAGTCTCTTAGAAGCTTTCTGGAAGGGGGTCATTGTGCATCAATCGAATTGAACGAATCGATAGCCATCATCCACCGGGGTTAGTCCTTGGCGTAAGTATAGAGTCATCTATATACTCGGATTCGAAGGCTCATACGCCAAGTTTCCTATTTGGAATATTCTCAGCGGTATTCTATCAGTCGAGCAAAAAATACAAGCGAGCGCGCCTAGAAATGAGTTAGGAGGAGCACGATCGAAACAAAAAAAAACAGCCTCGTTCGTAAGCTGTAGTATGGCTGTCGCGTTACAAACGGTGTGGTGTGGTCAGTGACTCAAGGCTTCTGACGAGGACTTGAATGATTCGCTGGAAACCTTCAATTTTTTGAACTGCGTCACTGATCAGAAGTGTTGTTACTCGCCAAACTTCGATCGCTCTGCCGGCAACTTCCGGGAATATGTCATGGAATCACTTCAAAGGATAATATCATTCTTCTGTGCAAGTACGTCTGATTCCAGTGACATGCTTAGTCAGTGCATCGTTTCAATTCATCTTTCAGTCCGTAACCTACTCCAGACCTGAAGAGCTAAGTAGAAGCCTGGTACCTGACGCCGGCCCCAGGTACGCAAATTCAATGCCTCGAGGCTGCCTTGAGGCAGTGACGCCAGTTCTATCTTGGGGCGTACTTGTCTGGGAAATTAAGGGGGACGGGAAGGAAAAAGGATGGTAGTGGCGGATACTATCTTCTTTTCCTCCCCTCCTACTATATACCTGGATGTGCTCCACTTCTGCACTTGATTCTTGGAGGCACTGCACTAGAAGTTGCCCTGATGTTTTCCGGATTTCCGACGCGACACGATTCGTTTCGGTTCGCACATCATGGAACGGATCCACCTCCCGAGATCTCATTTTCGGAATCACTGTTTCCTCGAAGCCGACAACATATACGGTATCCTGTTGGAGAAGAGGGACCTGAGGGGCTTTCGTTGCAATCGATAACCCAATACCGGGCCTTTCCTTGGACGGGTGAACGATCTCTATGCTGTCGGTTCAATTTTTTCTGTGCTGTAGAGTGACGAGCACAGCCTACACAGGATATATAATGTTACTTCGTGAGTCATGTCAAGCCCCAGATAACCGCTTCACGTAGTCTTTCATCTCATTCCCGACCTTTGGGCGCAATACGCTTCTCCCCAACCAGCGCTGTAATCGCTCTCATATCTCTCTGAACCATGATCATTGTTCCATCTACCGACATCACTTCCATTGACAATGACGATGGTCAGCATCTCGACCACTCAGTCTTGGTGGCAATCATAGTGTGCACGCGTACGTCTCCTGACCTCCTCCGACAACTCTCCATTCACCACAAGCCTATAGTTCTATTCTCCCTGCTCGTGACAGGTTTGACGCTTCTGTGGTGCCTCCGGTCCTCCGAGCCAGACTTTCCCACGCATAACCCGAATAATACTGCTGCTTTTGTGCGGCCCCCAATAATACTGGCGCCGTCTATCCCTCTGGAGGCACGTTCCCCACGGTAGTACCCCCAGGCGGTCGGAATTCACCCCAACGCTGTTTGACGATGGAGTTGTCCGGTCTCACACCCTGTCGGGAAGATACCTTCCACTTTGATTCACACTTTCGCGCCTTTACTCTTCCGTTATTCGTCTTTTATTACGTTACCGCTTTCGTGTTGCTTTTTTTGCTTGCAGTATTCCCGTTAAGGAATTGTTATATTTCTTAGCGTATACTATTTCTCATGTTACTTTGGTTCATCACAGTCCATGTTTGTCAAATACTCAAATGTCATCTTCAGCTTCTTGTGTTGCACATTGATTACTACCATTCATTCGGTGATACATTCAATCTTATACTGACTATACCTGGACAAGAAGGGCTTCCTGTTCGGCGCCGCTCAGTAGGATCAACATGTGTCCTCAATCTGTAATGTTAAAGTTATCAGTATTGCCATCATGGCCACTGTGTACGGATGTATATGTTTATTGAATAAGATATGTATCTCAGCTATCGTCGTCACGCCGTGCGTTCTAGTTCGACTGAGTCCCGGGGTTGTGAATCTTGTCCATTTCTTCGATTGGTCAATCATAGATGGGGACATCCCGGCCGGAGCTGCATCAAGCTTGCACTGCAGACTGATGTCGAAAAATGTCGTATCGAGTTTTTAGTAGGCAGTATGGCGGAGATATGTTGACAACGGAAAATTCCCCGAGATTATTTTAGCTTGTTTCGAAGCAACAGAACTCGGGACATATACATGTACTGCCACCTTTTTCGTTCATAGCCGAAAAGAAACCCTTTGGTATTCGAAGGAGAAATCTGAATCACATCCATTTTCAGGATATGAAGCAATCAGGTGGTAATTTTCTAGAATACTCTCAATGACTTTGACCAAGAATTTTGTAGTCGGATATGCAATGCAGTGTTATGCCAGCGGCAAGCGCTCGATGTATCCCGAGCGTTGCATTTCAGATACTATTATCCAGGGGTATAACCAGCACCTATGACGGTAAAAATTAATAGGATTTCACTGGCAGAAGATCCTGCTTGGGGGCTTCAAGACGTGATACTTTATCGAAGCGCCAGGATTGCTGTCTAGGTACCAACAATATTTGCATCATGTGCAGGTCTCTCCGAAGTCGGCTCTATTTTACTTGTGATGTGGGTTATCGTAAAATTTCAGGGAAATATTAATTTTGTACCGGTGATGTGAGTTAATTCCGAGTTGTCGATACTGCTGTATTTATGAGTTTCAAAAAGTTACCATCAGCACCGCCCGGGCCCGGGCCGCCGTGTCGATCATTCGGGAACCGTCACTTCGAAGACACACCTTGTATCCTTGAACGGAACAGACCGAGACTGCTGTTGCGTAGCCTAGGTTGACTTCACAGCAACAAGTACTAATATACGACAAGGAAAGTTTAGAGGCCCGGGCCGAATTTGATTTGGATCTATTTTTATTCGATAGGCGATCGGCCAGCTTTGTCCCAGATCAGTTTTGACAGAACTCCAAGCTCCTTCCCATCTGGTGGCCATGAACCCCGTGGATTTAACATCTTTCAACTCGACAGCATTTCACTGCCACGAACACTGAGATAGGCTCCATTCTGTACAAAAAAAAAGTCTGGGCCCATGTTTATCGATAAAATCTTCCGCCACTAGCATTGATCTTAGTTTTATAGCTTCAGGGTATTAGCTGTGTTTGAAAGCCGGTTTTATGTGTTACAAACAAAGAATGATGCACCAGAGGAACAGATATAAGAACGTGCTCTCCCAGAGCAGAGTTCACATCCCACACCGACTCATGGTGACTAGGAATATTCTCTATGGTTTGATGCACGGCAAAACGCCTGTAGTACAAATATTTGCAGCAGCCCTGTTGATTTGGGGTGAGTCTCGTTCCAATCTTCTCTTCTGAGAGCTAATCGACTGATAGCGCTCTTCATGTGCTTATTGATATCTCTCTGGTACTGTTTATATCGGCGTCGTCAGATGATTCGTGAGCCTCTTGATCAGAGGGCGAAATATAGACCGCTGCCGACCCACCATTACTCTCATGAAGCTGTCTTTACGTGGCTTAAAGGTATTCTCCTGCGGGCTTTGACAGGGAGACGGAGTGTCCCCAGGAGGCTCCACCAGCGTGCCATCCGATCTGATGAGTTACATGAACTTGTGTGAGCCGCCGAAGTGCCTGCACGATGATAGGTGTACGTGGCTACGGCGCTTCGTCTGGCATTTCTGATCAAACCTTGTCAGGCGCCTAAGTTTCTTCTAGTTCCATAACAAATGCGTACACCAATCGTCCTTACCACATTCCGCTGTTTACTGTATGTATCTGCTGCTTGTCATGCTCTGTTCCTTCCGTTCTCCTTGATATCCACTATGCCAGTTATATGTATTCTCGACTGCTTTATGGCGCATTCAATACCGTTTACCCGGTAGAAATACAGTTTCTTTAGTCTACAGTTCGTTTATATAGCTCTAGATTGCCACTTACTATCGTACCTCGTTCTTGTGCTCTGAGCCAGCCGGGATACATGGATTGATGCGACTCCACCTTTGGCGTATTAAAGCCACCCCGCCGCCTATATCCTGGATACGGCATAGCAGAAATTACGTCTTTGAGGCTTATGCGGGCTACAGCTCGTGCTGGAGACCGCAACTCCCACGCCACAAGAGTGTACAAAGGTCACTTGGGGTTTTTTTAGCATGCTAAAGAATCAAATTCTGATATTCATATTGTGTGGCGTCATGTTCTCTGCCAGGATAAGAGAGCAGCACTGAGCAACAGAATTTATGAATCTAATACTTGTCTCTTGCTAACAGACGGACGATTCGCTGCTAGCAGCAGGACAGAGCGGGGACGCGGAAACTCCGAGCCTTATCGATGCAACCGTGACTAATACCCTAAGACCACACTTTGACAATCACTCCTGTGACTCATCGGTATTTTGAGAGGTGTGAGGACTTTAAAGTAATTACCTTCGTGTTTAAAGTAAATATACATGTAATAAAACACCATTGTAAACACCCTGTGTGTTTTCATCAGTAATTTTGAAAGAAACACGTTGTATTAAATACCCTCAGTAATTACAACCGGTGTTTTGGTCCGGGTGTTATATTTATAAACACTTGACAAAACACCCTGGGTGTTTTCATTGGTGTTTTAATTCGTAGATATTTCCTAATAAGGACTGCTATTAATATAACTATATTAGGCAATATCTACGAATTAAAACACCAATGAAAACACCCAGGGTGTTTTGTCAAGTGTTTATAAATATAACACCCGGACCAAAACACCGGTTGTAATTACTGAGGGTATTTAATACAACGTGTTTCTTTCAAAATTACTGATGAAAACACACAGGGTGTTTACAATGGTGTTTTATTACATGTATATTTACTTTAAACACGAAGGTAATTACTTTAAAGTCCTCACACCTCTCAAAATACCGATGAGTCACAGGAGTGAATGGTTGGGAACCTCTCATCTATGAGAATATTGACGCTTCAGCGTATGGCATACCATGAACGGTGTTCAGTGTTCAAGTTGGCAAACCTCGAAGATTGCCGAAAGTTGCCGAACGAGTCCCAGTCACAGTGTGACACACACTTGTGTGATACTGTCCTTCCACGACATTAACTTTCTCCTCACCCTACTTCAAAATTGTTCGCAATGGACCGACTGGAATCCTTGGGGAATACGCTCTCCCAGATTACGATGTACGATATCAAGACCATGTATAATCAGGTATCTCGTGGTTGAGGTGCATTGACTACACATGATATCTGACCTCCTTGCGATTGTCTTCAGGCCAAAAATGTCGTGTTAAATGTCAGCGAAATAGAGGCGAAGGTCAGGGAGGCTACGAATGACGATCCTTGGTGAGTAGCCGGTCCGATATGGACAGTGAATCTCGGCTTCGCCGCAACCCAAATGACATATCCTAATACACCTTTTTCCGTTATAAGGGGCGCAAGTTCTACGCTGATGCAGGATATTGCCAACAGGTATGCCTCATCATAATTTCTGACTTGTTCTTCTGACCTCAGCGTTCCTGGTAGAACCTTTAACTAGTCAGTGATATTCGTCCTACATCTGACATATCCTGAGCTCCTCAAATAGCCCGGATTTCAACGAAATAATGCCCAGCATCTACTCAAAGTATATGGAAAAGGAGGCTAGGCAATGGAGACAAATCTATAAGGTGCGTCATCAGCTTGGTCTACAGCACTGATGTATTTACAATTACAGGCCCTTCAACTTTTGGAATATCTCATCAAGCATGGCTCGGAACGTGTCGTGGATGATGCGCGCGCTCATATCTCTACGATCAAAATGTTGAGGAACTTCCACTACATTGATGACAAGGGCAAGGATGAAGGCATCAATGGTACGCGTTCTTTTGTACATTCTCCGGGCGTTGTGACACAAGCATTTTAGTGCGGAACCGTTCGAAGGAAATCGTAGAGCTCCTTTCAGATGTGGAAAAGATCAGGGCGGAACGTCGAAAAGCTAAAGCCAACAAACACAAATACATCGGTACAGGGAATGACGGACTCAGTTTCTCTAGTGGTGGAAGTCGATATGGTGGCTTTGGTAGTGACTCGCTGGGTGGCGGCAGTTATAGTGGTAGTGCAAGTTTTAACAATGGCAATGGTACGTGGCGCCTTCGTTTCGCGATATACAGATTCAAACCATTTTAGTAGACTATAATGGCTCATACAGCGGCTCAAGTGGCTCTGGATTCAGAGACGACTCCCGCCGTGGATACGAAGAGTACAATGCTGGTGACGATGAGACTGTCACTACTTCTCCCAATCGGTCCGGTAGTATGGGATCCACACGTGCCCCCACTCGAAAGTCGACTGCACCTCTTCCCGCTCCTGAACCAGTTCCAGAAGTAGACCTTCTTGGTGGTTTAGCTGATGACGCCTTTGGCTCGACCCCCGCGCCGCAGACAAAGACGACCAGCACGTTTGCCACAAATAAGGCGTTACCAGCTGTCTCCCCACCTAATGTTAGCATAGATGGTGCGTATCTAGATTTTAGTGTATTGTCTCAATTGACCGGGTCGTTGTCCAGACGACGATTTTGCAGACTTCCAAGCGGCTCCTTCATCGCCGGTTCCTACCACAACCTCCCCAACAGCCGCTCCCATGAACACGAAGCTCAATCTTATGGAGATGCTTAACTCTTCTCCGACAAATACTGTACAAACTGCACGTCCGACCAGCACACCCTTCATGCAAACTTCAGTACAGCCGCAACCGATAGGGATGGGGATAGGGTCAAACTTTAACATGGGCATGAGTGGAAGTGGGCACAGACCTTCTCCGTCACTGTCTAATTCAGTGTCGCCTCCGCTGCAGGCCCAGCAACCGAAGACTAACCTCTTCGGAGGTTCATCCGTCATGAATCCCACGGCAAACACTTCGTCGTTCTCTGCAGGTCCTCTGCGAGCCACTCTTCCGTCCGTGTCATCCACAACGTCGGCATCATTGACAACCTCAAAGCCTGCTTCGAGTGCCAACTTTGATGACCTGTGGTCGATGTCCTTGGGAAGTGGCTTGGGAGCGAAAGCAACCACACCTGTTGCCGCCGGTGGTGGGAAATCAATGAAGGATCTTGAGAAGGAGAAGGTCAACGCCGGCTTGTGGGGCGGGGCAACGGCTAAACCACCCATGGGCACTCAGTCTTTTGGGTCCTTCGGCCCTACTACGACTCCGGCCTCGTCCAGTAGTGGTGCGGATGATTTGCTGCTGTGATCTCGTTTATTGGGATTTTCTATTCTCTTCTTAATGCCGCCTTGTTGGATAACCATGGAAATCTTTGAAGCCACCATAACCCAACCCCAATAGATTTTGTCATTTCACGTCCCCAGGACCCTCTCAATATTTCCTACTTCGGTCCCACGCAATCGCCTTGCTCGAGAAGTACCAAGGTGGCTGGTAGGTTGGTAAGATGTTACAGCCAGAGTCCGAGAGTCTGGGTTCTGAGGAATTCGAACTGGTGCAGCCGAAACACATTCATAGGTATTATGCCATGAATTTTCCGGCATGAACGCTATCAAGAAGATCTAAGTTGGGTCCAAATATTTTGGATTTTGGTTATCATTCCATCATCCTACTGCGAAACGTTATCATGTCTTCTTTCTCTTCAATCGCATCCTAAAAATTCTCAAACTTGCTCGCTTATTCAGATATTGTTCATTCTGATCACGTTTTTGAGAATAGATGCCCTTCCTCACAAGCGGCTTGCCTCCAGAAAGGTACATTCAGTTCAAGCCTGCAACCAGGGCCTGATAAGTATGTAACTTCTCCAGGCACTCTTTCCACGCATATTTTCGAGAACACATTGATGCGACACTTAAAATGCTAGGTCCGGTCCGGTACTACTTATGACGAAAAACTTCCACCACATGTCCAGGCCACTCCCACAAACCAGACTTTTGGATTCTCCGGCCTATCACGTATCGAAATGCTCGTCAGCACAGCCGTTCCCCGTCGGAGAACTTGAACCCCATGGGCTCGTTCATTAAATGAGGTTCCCTTCCCACAAGGTCTCTTTCCTTCGCTCAATCAACATATCCTGGTCTTCTGTTACAAGCATATAACCATAGGTCCCAATCACAACCTTGAAAGTGATCATGCCTCCCTCTAGGCCCAGCAGTGTCGACACAGTCAGCGATAGCCACGAAAAACACTTGAAGCATGATGACCCTCCCAAATCATCTTTCCTTGCTTTCCTTCGTCGCAAGAGGGTACCATCGGACCAGGATACCATTGACGAGAAAGACGTTGTAAAAAATGAGACAGTTGTACCAAGTGTCTTCGAGCAGGAGATTGTTCCTGTATCTTTTGTAGGATTGTTTCGGTGCGTATTCAACGTGTTACACTATTGTGGTTTCATTAGTTTCACCTAGATATGCTACCATGCACGAGAAGCTGCTTAATGTCGTAGGTATCTTCGCAGCTGCGGCTGCAGGTGCAGCCCAAGTACGCTTTCATTTTCTCTTAAGCGAGACACTCTTCCGATAACGCATTAGCCCTTGATGACACTTCTGTTCGGGAGGCTTGTACAAGACTTCACGGACTTTGCGACGACGCTCTACCTGATCGAAGCTGGTGATGAATCTGCAGCAGCTCGTTTCGACGCTGTCGTTGCCTCCTTCCGATCCGCGGCAGCTGCTAACGCAAGCTACCTTGTCTACATTGGTGAGGGACTCGATGCGAGAATCAGCATAGCCTAACGCTTAGCTAGGAATTGGAATGTTTGCCTGTACTTACGTGTACATGATGGCTTGGGTGTATACGGCAGAAGCTATTGCTAAACGGATAAGGGAGCACTATTTGGAAGCCACCCTGCGCCAGGACATTGCTTATTTTGATAATGTTGGAGCGGGAGAGATTGCTACGCGTATTCAGACCGACACAGGCAAGTCTTCTGTTATTGAATATATGTTTTTGTTTAATGGTGATAATAGATCTCGCTCAAAAGGGACTGGGTGAGAAGGTTCCAATCGCTGTCAGTTGCGTCGCTGCATTTATCTGTGGTACGCATGCTTTACGTTATCGACAATGATCGTTAAATGTTAGTTCAGGTTTCGTTCTTGCCTATGCACGAAGTTGGAAGTTGGCCCTTGCAATGACTTCCATCATCCCCGTCATTGTAAGTGCCGTCATTCCTCATCGTTTGGTAAGTGCTCATGACAGAGCAGGTAGCAGCTGGTGCAGCCATGAATATCCGGCTGTCACGCAATATCTCGTAACTTGACTCCATTCCCAGACATGTTTCCATTCTAAATCACGTCGCTGACAGGAAAATACTACGCCTTATCGCAGAAGGAGGCAAGTAACATATGGTCCTTGAACTGAGCCTAGTCCATTGATGGCCCTTTGTGTAAAGGGTCGGTCGCCGAGGAAGTCATATCCTCCGTCAGGACGGTGCATGCTTTTGGTGTTCAAGGAGCTCTTGCACAAGTATACAATGGCTATCTACTCAAGTCTCATGCCATCGGAATCAGTACGGCGATGTGGATTGGCGTATGTATTGCTATCATTCTCTTTACGGTTTATGCGGCCTATGCACTAGGTGAGTGATATTTATCATGTCACGAGAGGTGTGTTAATGACTCGGAAACAAAAGCATTCTATTTTGGGACAACCCTTATAATCGCCGGGGATTTGAACGCAGGTGCGTCTCTGCATTAGGTATATCGATTCGGGTCTCACGAGGCCTAGGAACCATCGTGAATGTAATATTCGCTATCCTGATTGGCTCATTTTCTCTCGCCATCTTGTCCCCGCAATTACAAGGCGGGTGCTCGTCACTTGAAGAGATTTTGATTCGTCTAACGTATTAGTATTAGCCATCGAAGAGGCTTGCGGAGCCGCGGCCAAGCTCTATGCTACCATCGACCGTGTGCCTCCCATTGATGCCTATAGTGAAGATGGGTTAAGGCCGGAGACTGTCATGGGTCAACTCGATCTCGAAGGCATCCAATTCAATTATCCCTCTCGGCCGACAGTTCCCGTTCTAAAAGGCATAAATTTACACTTCAATGCCGGAAAAACCACTGCGCTAGTCGGATCCTCTGGCTCTGGAAAGTCGACACTCATAGCCCTTGTAGAGCGATTTTATGATCCGTCTAGCGGGATCGTAAAGCTGGATGGACGAAACGTGAAGGACCTCAATATCAAGTGGCTTCGTTCTCAGATTGGCTTGGTGTCTCAAGAGCCCACACTGTTCGATGCTACTATATGGGTCAGCTGTCGTTGTTTTATTGATATCTCACAACCTAACTTGAACATATCCCAGGAAAATGTTGCCCATGGTTTGATTAATACGAAATATGAAACTCTCTCGAAAGAAGAGAAAATGAAGCTGATCAAGGAGGCTTGCATTATGTCCAATTCTGACTCTTTTATTTCTAAACTTCCTGACGGCTACGAGACTGTTGTTGGAGAACGAGCAATCCTCCTCTCTGGTGGTCAGAAGCAACGTATTGCCATTGCTCGGGCTATTGTCTCTGACCCTAAGATCTTGCTCCTTGACGAAGGTACATGCACTCGCATTCTCCCTGCTGCTTTTTGTTCATTTGATTTTTGTGTCTAAAGCTACTAGTGCTCTTGATACTCAGAGCGAAGGTATTGTTCAGGATGCCTTGGACAAAGTCGCAGCAGGGCGGACCACCATTACTGTCGCTCACCGTTTAAGCACGATCAAAGATGCGGATACCATATATGTCATGGGTGAGGGGGTCAGCACATTTGTTATCACGATCTTTCATTGGATTTCTAATGTTTTTCCGTTATAGCTTGTTATCGAAGGCAAGTCTTACGCATATTTGGTAAACACCTGAGTTCACGATATATCCTTCTAGAGGGCACTCACGATTCTCTCTTGAATAATCCGGATGGCGCGTATTATAAGTTGGTGCAAGCACAGAGGATCAGGGAAGGTGAAGAGGTTACTACCAGCACAGAAGCCGACGATCCAGAGAGTAGGACAACGGGCGGGAAAGAGTCAGACGATTTTATTCCCCTCGGCCGAGCGAAGACACACCAGTCCGTTGCCAGCAAGGCTCTGGAGCAGCGGTCGAACGAACGGCAAGAGATACACAAAAGAAAATATTCAATGTACCAACTTTTCATGCGGATGCTCCTTATTAATAAGTGAGTAGCGATCGTCCGTTATTCATTTAGTGTATCCGAACTTTCACAACAGACAGAGCTGGAATCGAATGATCATCGGTGCCATCGCCTCAATAAGTATGTTTCATTACTTCCTTCTGGCTGGTAGAGCTTCACGTCACACAGTGACCGGGGCCTTATACCCAAGCTATGGCATTGTGTTTGGTGAGTATGTTATGCGCATCTGCAAAACATGCTTGACGCTGTTGCAGCGTTCGCTCTCGATGGATTCTCTCAGCCTGATAACCACGTGAAACGTCTCAAGGGAGATAGGAATGCTCTATGGTTCGTTCTTGCAGCTTTTCTCCGAACCTCTTGACGATATCGCTTCAGGTTGTTCGTAATGTCTTTAATTGTGGGGCACTTTTATAGCTTTCATACGTCTCCTCACTCTGTCTGCAGGCAATCGTAACAACGATGGCTCAGAACTGGAACTTCGTTGCGGCTGCAACGACACTAATGGCACGACTACGTTTCAACATGTTTACCTCCATTTTGAGGCAAGATAGTGCGCTTTATCTTCTGTGTGTCGGTTTGCAGATATCTGAAACTAGCCATCAGTTGAGTTCTTTGATGAGGCAGAACACAGTGTCAGGATCCAGGCTTGTTTCAGTATTTATCCTATACTAATTACACGCCCTGGGCGCGTAGACCGGAAGTCTTGTTTCGAGCCTCAGTGAAGATCCTCAGAAAGTCAATGGGCTGGCAGGTACGTCTTTGTATAACTTCCGTTTCCTTTTACTAATCTTTGGCGCATCGGTCAACAGGCATGATTCTCGCAACGTACGTCGGTACATAATCAAGTACGATTTATGGTTCAACTTTCGTCAGTTTGCTGCAATCCTTATCGACGCTCGTTGTTGGTTATATTATTGGTTTGTCCTTCACGTGGAAGATTGGCCTTGTGGGTATTGGTAAGTTATCTATTGTTATTCGTGATGTGCGACTCATGTTTCGTGTACCAGCCTGCACTCCATTAGTTATACTCTCCGGGTATATACGACTTGTGAGTGTCCCCCCAAGTGATATGTCGTCGAGTCCTTATTAGTACGCAGCGTGTGGTAGTTGTGAAGGACAAATACAACAAGAAGGCACACGAGGAGTCCGCCCAATTAGCGTGTGAAGCCGCAGGCGCCATTCGAACGGTAGCCTCCTTGACAAGGGAAAGAGATTGTCTCCAGATGTACAGTCGCAGCTTGGAAAAACCCCTTCAGGTGGCCAACAAGACGGCAGTATGGAGCAACATGATGTATGCGTTTGCTCAGTCGGTTGCCTTCTGGGTTATTGCCTTAGTCTTCTGGTTTGGAGCCAGACTTGTGTCTGAGTTGGAGATCACCTCGACACAGTTTTTCGTTGGTCTGATGGTATGCTCCAAGCTAGCCTTGTTTTATTTGGTAATGACAATGCCCGTCTGCAGAGCACAACGTTTGCTGCTATCCAGGCTGGCAATATATTCCAGCATGCTCCAGATATGAGGTGTGATATTTTGGTTATACTCGTTGTGCCAACTGACTTGACTATCTCTCTAGCGAAGCCAGAGAGGCCTCCGAGGGTATCGTTCGGATATTCGATAGCATGCCAGAAATCGATGCACAATCTTCCGAGGGGGAATCGGTCAAGCGTGAAGAAACGAAAGGTCACATTCGGTTCGAGGGCGTTCACTTCAGGTGGGCAGCCCTGATGCTACATACCTCGTTTCCTTGGGTAATGTGTTATACGTGCTAGATACCCCACCCGACCCGGAGTAAGGGTCCTCAGGGACTTGAGCCTTGATATTAAACAAGGTACTTATGTCGCTCTCGTCGGCCAGAGTGGATGTGGTAAATCGACGACGTGAGTGTGGGCCTGCTTCTGCGACACCAGCCTTAATATTCTTGTGCATTCCAGGATCCAGCTTATAGAGCGCTTCTACGACCCTCTGGCTGGCAGAGTCACGGTACGAGTCCTTATCGAATGCCATGAGCGGGCAACATACTCATAGGGTTGCATTTGACTAGCTGGATGGAAGGGATATCTCGGATCTGAATGTGGCTCAGTATCGGCAGCTTATTTCATTGGTGTCCCAAGAACCAACGTTGTACTCTGGTGGGATAAAATTTTCACACCTTTCTAAGCATTTGCTCAACCCGGTGAAGGTACGGTCCGCTTCAACATCCTTCTTGGAGCGATCAAGCCTCCAGAAGAAATTACACAAGAGGAGATAGAGGATGCTTGTCGTAATGCTAATATTCTGGACTTTATTGAGAGTCTTCCTCAGTACGTCGCCACGCGGCGTCTTTGACTCGTTTCTGATTCGTCGAATCCGCAGAAAATTCGAGACTGAGGTTGGAGGTAAAGGCTCCCAGCTTTCAGGAGGCCAGAAACGTTTGTCGTTCACTCGTAAAAGGTTATCTTCGATTGACTAGTCTTTTGGAAGAACGCATTGCTATTGCACGGGCCCTCCTTCGGGATCCAAAGGTCCTTCTGTTGGATGAAGCGACATCAGCACTTGACTCCAGTTCCGAAAAAGTCGTTCAGGCCGCGTTGGATCAAGCCGCCAAGGGTCGGACAACAATTGCCATCGCGCATCGCTTATCGACGATCCAGAACGCTGACTGCATGTGAGTGATTGCAGAAATCAATCGTTTTATTCATATTAATCGCTGATTTGTTCTGAAGATATTTCATCAAAGATGGAGGTGTAAGCGAGTCCGGGACTCATGACCAACTGATTGCACAAAAAGGCGATTACTACGAGTTTGTGCAGATGCAAGCACTGAGCAAAAAGGTATAAGAGATTTGCTGTCAAGAGGGGAGAGCGATGAGATATGATATCATGTGGACTTATTCTTATACCAGTTGGTTAGTTTTGTACAGCCTGTATTATAGCAACGAACGATTGAACCGCCCAGTTACAAAACAAATACTGATCGGTCAGTAAGGAGAAGTGTCTGACAGATTTAAGGTGACTCAGGTGATGTCAATGAGTCTTTCTGTACTGTATCACAAACAGTAGAAATCACGTATTTCTCCCGTTCCGTTGCCCTGTGGTTGATATCGACGAAGTTATTTGATACCGCAACCCCACGGAATCCTAATAACAAGCTTGAACGTGAAGAAGGCGGGCTTCTTCGCAAAATCTTTAGCATCAACACCTATGTCAATATAGTTTTCCGTTCAAGACATTGGATATTTCATACATGAATCTTGGTGATACACTTTTCGGAGGTAGCCCTACCAGGCGTCTCTAAAAATATGTTATCAATCGCTGATTTATTCTGAATATTTCCAGCATAATAAGACTGTGATTACAATGGATCTGTGCAGATGCAGCACTGAGCAAGAAAGTTCGGGAATAACCTGGTATCATCGCATCAGTGTTCAAGTTGGCAACAAGGAGAGCAGTGGGCAATATGGTTTGTGGATGGCAGTCTTCTTCTTATATACCAATCGTCAGTTTTGTAAAGCCTTTATTTACAACAGAATGGACGAAATTCATTTACCGAAGATGATGAATTACATATGGAACGAAGGCAACGGACTTGAATCAGCTTCAGACGTATTATCGTCACGACAATATCCCCGGAGTTTCACCATCCGAACTGCCCTTGATTCTCTTCTGCCTGCCTTTGGGCACCTGTCAGCCTTGCTCGTGCTTCTGTATTAGGTTTGTGATGCTGCTGAAGTCTGGCATGGGTCGCTGTAGGTTGTTGTATAGGTACAGAGCAGTCACGAGATCGGAGACTAGCACTTGAAGGCGGAGATTCCGCTTTTGTCTTTATTCGACTTCCATCTAAACGCCATCACCATTTTAACCGTACTTACAAGGAGACCGCTTTATTCTATACCGGATCACGGACAAATTCGAACGATGGATTCTTTTGTCCCTGACGGCCTGACGGCTATAAAGTCAACAGGCGTCTTGCTGCTCCACCTTTACGTCCTACCATCATGCTCTACCGCCTCTCATTCTTTTTGTTTGCTGCCTCACACGTAACTGCTCTTTGGCCAATACCACAGACTATCACGACGGGCTCTACTCTGCTACAACTCTCTCCTTCATTTGATATCACGGTCTCCGGCATCCAATCGCCACCCAGTGACCTCCAGGATGCCATCTCGCGTACGAAACAGTATCTAGTCAACGATAAGCTACAGCGTTTGGTAGAAGGACGTGGAGCCTCTGATGCACAGGCTATCCAGAGTGCCACCAATCTCCCACAGCTCAACCTTGTTTTCCAAGGAGAGAACGCGTCGAGTATTTCGGAGGAAGCGGTGGCAGAACTCGAAAGTCGCGTGGACAATTATACCCTTACGGTTCCTGCAGATGGAGGAGATGCCACCATCACGGCCAATTCGACGTTGGGACTCTTCCGTGGGCTCACAACGTTCAGTCAGCTATGGTACGACTGGGAGAATATTACTTACACTCCCGAAGCACCATTTTTCATTGTCGATGCTCCTGCTTATGTGAGTAGCAGTTCATTTCAATGAACATTTTCCAACTTACACATTTTAGCCATACAGAGGATTCATGCTTGATACTGCAAGAAACTTGTGCGCATATCTTCTTTTATTTCTGTTTTGCGCTGAACATTTGTTTGTAAGTTTCCCCGTCTCCGATATCAAGCGTACTCTAGATGCAATGAGCTGGGTCAAGATGAATACCTTCCACTGGCATGTTGTAGACAGCCAGAGCTTCCCTCTTCAAGTTGCCGAGTTTCCCGATCTATCTGCCAAGGGTGCCTACTCTTCCTCGTCCGTTTACAGTGCTTCAGATATCAAAGATATTGTTGAGTTCGCCGCTGCTGTACGTCTTGACCTGCGTGATCTACTCTCCACATTCTGATGGTTGCCTAGCGCGGTATCGACGTTATAGCTGAATTTGACACCCCCGGGCATACCGCCATCATTTCAGAGGCGTATCCTGATCACATTGCCTGCGCAGGCGCTACTCCGTGGGGGACCTATGCAAATGGTGCAGTGCATCGTTACTTAAGTTCTTCACAAAATCTGACGTTTGCCTAGAACCACCTGCTGGACAGCTCCGTATCGCATCCACTGCCACCGTCAATTTCACCACATCTCTCGTCTCTGCCATTTCCTCCATGTTCACATCCAAGTATTTCTCGACTGGTGGCGATGAAATTAATGCCAACTGCTACACTGACGATAACGCGACGCAAGCTGACTTGTCAGCGAGTGGACAAACGTTTACGCAAGCCTTATCTTCTTTCACTGAATCCACTCACAACGTCTTGCGCGCTGCAGGGAAAACTCCCGTTGTCTGGGAAGAGATGGTTCTCGACTACAATGTCACGAGCCTTGGGAACGACACCGTTGTGATGGTCTGGATTTCCTCTGACCATGTCGCTGCAGTCGCAGAGAAAGGGTATAAGCTCGTGCATGCGGCATCCGATTATTTCTATCTCGACTGTGGTGGTGGTGGCTGGGTTGGCGATAATGTTAATGGGAACAGCTGGTGTGACCCGTTCAAGACATGGCAGAAGGTAAATTCGTCTCAGTGATGTCGTACGACTTTGTGTCCTTACCAGTCTTCCTTGTTAGGCCTACTCCTTCGACCCTACCGCCAATCTGACAGGTGAGCAAAGTAGCCTGGTGTTGGGCGGTCAGCATCTCCTCTGGACAGAACAATCCTCACCGTCGAATCTGGATCCGATCGTCTGGCCTCGAGCCGGGGCATCTGCGGAGGTCTTTTGGAGCGGTCCCGGACGGAATGGTACTGAGGCGCTTCCTCGGCTTCACGATATCGCTTTCCGCTTCAATCAACGTGGTGTTGCGGCGATCGCTCTGCAGCCGTTGTGGTGTGCCCTGAGGCCAGGCTCATGCGATCTTTAATGCTTATACTTCTTAATGACTTCAACAACCATTATCAATGCACTAGCTCTCATTGTTATACTAGTAATTATTCCGCCTGTCGATAAAATGTATAGCTGTACGTCGTGGCTGCGAAGCCCTACTTCAGATTGCTCTGTTGTCTCTCTTTCATATTACATTTCTCAAGCTGTTCATCTTGAACGACGGCAAGTCTTTAAAAGATAGCAATGTCAAGATCAGGGACGGACGTTCGGACCAGGTCCAAGTCCAAAAGTAGCGATCACCGCCGGAGGCCTGATTCTGACAGGCCTTGTGACCGTTCACGTCATAGTTGTAGGTCCGTGTGTCTGCCAAAGGTGCTGCACAGATCTAGGACGCAAAAAGACTCTACGTTGAATCGTTGTCTGGTCATACTCTCATGGGTGAGGTTGTGAGGTAGATCAAAAGGTTGGATGGGATGTATTTCTTGGAACCACCGGATTTGTGGCTCCTTTTAGAGTGCTCTGCTGTTCCCACTGAGTGTTGTAAATGGCCAAAGATAAAAACTTCAATGGCGGAGAAGAATGGGTTTTCTGGATAGTGAGCATATCTGAATCACGAAAGAACATTCTTCTGCACCTAACGCCAACGCCAAGCCAAGTATTTTTTGTCGTCAAGCGGAAGACTTTTGCCATAGAACCCTATGTTACGACTTCTTACATGAAAGACTCTCTGATCTTCTTTTGTACCCCAACTTCAACGCCGAGCCAAGTCCTTTTTGTTGTCAAGCGAAAGACTTTTGCCATAGAATCCTGTGATATGCTCTCTCACACCGGCACCATGGCATTTGCCACCATGAAACTCAGCGCCACAAGGATTAAACTTCCAGAAGTGATACATTATATTGTGATGTTAGGTGTACAGGTACAGTGCAAAATCTATGAAACAATATCTATTGAACGAGTGTCTAAGTAAGAAATATTCGTCTACATGCTGGCAGCTGCACGGTAAGACGGTCTAGGGAGTTCCATATTTCAACGGAAGTGTAACTAACAGAAGTTTGAGAGGGGTTATACATTTGAATGGGAGCCTTCACTGCAAGTACTCGGATCTGGATTCTGTCAATGTACTAGGAGTGGTGATACCCTTCTCCTCGTCGACAACAGCAGGACTGTCCTTTTCTTCGTACAAAGGAAGGGTATCCTTTAGAACATCATCCTCCTGCGACCTGAAGATAAGACCTCTCCAAAATGCCAAGACGGTGAGAATGAAGAGGGTAACCCAAGTGCAGACCATGAGAATGGCCATGATCATGTGGACAATGTAGAGACCTTTGACGTTGAAGATATCACCCAAGAGACGGGTACTCGCGATCCAGCCAACGTTGGGGAATGTCAGGGCCCAACCTTATTTCGGTGTGACAGTGAGTGACCTGGTAAAGGTGTGAATAACACACGACTTACATCCTAGGATCTCGTTGAGATGCTTGTGAAGCTTGAACCAGTATGGAAGAATGCCAAAAACGAAGAAAAAGACAGCGAGTCCGTAGAGTAGTAGGCCTGAAAGGACGCTTCCGGCATACCAGATTTCGCCCACGTTCTCAGAGACATACCCATACACCGGAAGGCTGCAAAACGGGTTAGTCATCGAGTGGATGCGGGAGATGCGGCAGCTTACATATCCTTGGCGTGGTCCGCTAGATTGATCAAAGCGAGCGCCGTGAATCCGGGAGGACCGCAAGCAACAAACGCCCCATTGGCTTGGTGTCCTTCCAAGAAGCCAGTCTAATATATGTGTGAGAGAATGGACAATATGGATCCTATAAGGCACAGGCCAGACTTACGGTCATAACTCTGAGAAAAAAAGGAGATCAGAAATGCAACGAGTATTTAAAAAAAATTACACACCGAATAACATAGATGCAGAGATAGAAGAAGGTCATGAAAAAGCCGAGACCTAAGAGATGTTGTTCAGAACATGTCCAAGGGAGGAGGAGGGGGGGGGGTTTCTGGAATAAACTGACCTTGGAAGAAATAACCAACGAGAAGCACGCCCAATGCTCTTGGGTCAGTCGGATCCATCACCCTCAAAACGTTGAATGCGACAACACCGACCAGCATCTATATTATTTGTCAGACGACAGACGGATTCTTTGCAGCGCAAGAAAGTACCATAGGAAAGATCTACGATTAACGTTAGCAGACAAACGAATTCAGGTTCTAAAGTGCTTACTAGGAAGGCGTATGCAGGTGTGAAATGAGTCAGATCGTGAGGTTTGTTGAACCAAATGACGATCATCGGGAAACAAGTCAGCAGAGCAAAGACAATATAAACCCTATGGTAAAAGTATAGGCAGGATAGCAAGCACATGGAGGACCACTCACCAGAACAGCGCGTAAACGAACCCAGGGTGCACAATTCCCGAAGGAACAGCGTAGTTAATGGTTCCGATGATAATAGTGGCAAAAGAGAGTACCTGACGAAATGATGAGAATTTAGGACTGAAACTACAAGGGAAGACAACAAACAATCAACGGGACAAAGACGCCTTTAACAGGATCCTGTACCAGTCGCCATGCTTGACGCGGATACACTGATGAGTTACGTGTTGTGGGCAAAAAATTTTACTCGGTGGTAGATAAGACGCACGGATAGCTTGTAGTAAAAGAGTGACGGAGTTGAGGACAAAAAGAAACATGTTTATGAAGTAGAATATTATCTCCACCGTCGTCAGGGCACTGGAATGATATTTCACCCCGGAGAGTGTGACATACACTGCACCTGTGCCCATTCCAATGGGGAACTAAAGTCGTCTGTCAGAATCTGTGACACAAAAAGGCGTCAAAGAAACATGCTCACCGCCTGCCAAGACCAGCCATGGATGCGACGAGCGATGGCACTGACAGTAGGTCGGGTGGCACTCTCTGGGGCATTGCCACCAATCACAGATTGAGGGGAATCCAGCATCACGAAGAGAGAGCAGTGGGGAGGGAGAAAAGTCGGTCAGAACGAAAGTCTATGGTTTAGGAGAAAGATAAGAGAAAAGGTGAAGGTAAAAAATGAGAAGCGGGTTTTAGCGCGAAGAAGAGAAGAAAACAAGTGATGGTAGGGAAGCGAGGCCAGCTAAGGTAGGCAGTGCACTTGGCTCGACTTTTATGATTACAGGGATTAGGAGCCACTGAAGGACACGTAGATCAGGAAGGATCTGCTGCGCGTTGTCATTGAGAACGATAAATTACACCTCTTTTATACTTCATTCACTTTGTCCATTCGCATGGTCATTGTACCAATTTGGAAAAGCAGGCGGTCGCTGTTTCCGAGTCTCTGGGATTCGAAGCTCGACCGCGTTTGGCGGGTGCACAAGGGCAGCGACGAGACTTGGCCACTTGGCGTTCTGAAAATAGGTTCCGGAGCTTTTCTTGGCTCTGGTGATCTCCGTTTCCGCCTAAGTTGTAGATCCCGTCGTTGTGGATACAGCCATTGAGGTCAAAAGCTTAAAGTCTCGGAAGTTGAGGTCTATCAGTAACAGTCTGAAGTTCAATGGTGCATCTAGGTGAGTGAAGGTTAGCACTGAAGGCAAAGATGAGGAGCAACAGGCATCAAGGATCTGATATGCTTTCATGGGTGGCTTTTCTCATAGATCTCGATGCCCTAATCGATCACCGCGTCTATGTAGAAGCCACACGTGCAAGTAATAATGACCGGACAAATTTTCCCAGGCAGAGTGTGTAAGCTTGAGGTAAGTCGCCAAGACTCGGAATGTATCTCTTGCATGAGCGGACTAGACCGGTGTAATGTCCACCTATAATACGTACAGCGTCATCATTCAGAAAAGGGTCAACTGTATACCTCCGGCCCGCTGCTTCCATTAATGACCATAGGTAGCCTTTAACTTTGCTTTAACATATTCCCCAGCAGTAATTACTTCGTATTTCAAGGGACGTTCAGTAGATACGCAACTAGGGATGGGCTGACCGGGGTCGCCAACGCCGAGTGAGGTTTCTAGCACGTCCGAGAGGGGAGAAGACCGCACCTCCAGTTTGACACCGTAGTCTGTTCCGAAAAAAAGAGGGATAGAATAACGACGAACGCCACTGCGATTGATTGCGCGATGGACCGTCGATTTGAACACATCATCTAGATTGTAATCAGAGAGAGGCGGGGCCAATAGGAAGTGAACCGACTCGTCCACCGAGCTAATTGGTCGCCAAGGCTGCAATACCTAATTGGAATGATAGTCGCGAAAACATGGATGCGCTCACTTGATGACCATGGTTCCTAGGAGCCAAACATCAACAGCTTCTCATAACATAAGAAACCCCTAGCTTCGTTACCTGGTATTGGAGGGGCGTTTATCCACTCCTGCTTTGAGTTCAGTACCTGAAGCGCCTGGATTCCCGGCTCTTGCCACAAGATGGTAAAACACTAACACAGGAAGGGTATTGAACAGACAAGCCTTAGGGAGAGCAAGCTGGTTCTCACCTCCCAACTGAACCGTGCTTTAGCAAAAACGGAAATAAAAAAAATTTCGCGAAGCTAGCTCACTCTGTGTGCGCTCCAATGCCAAGAATTCGCCCGTCAACCGGGCCCGTCTGCGGAGGATAATGGAGTATTCTCATTAACGCTGCAGAATGCCGTGTCTATTGAATTGAGCAGTTGCAGCGGCCTTGTGTGGCGGGATTATGGTTTCAAATCTACCTTGTCCTCAAAAAAGTTCTCATGCAATTCAAGTGCGAGAGCGAAAAGAGGGAAGAGCTTTTTTCCTAGGCTGACAGCAGCATGACTAAAGCAACCCGTAAGGATTAAAGTTTCCATGAGGTGGGAACTCAACTAGTACTGCAAGGCTGCTCGGCGAAACTCGGGAACTTGTGAAGGCCATACATTCGCGCCGGCCATAGCACCATCATCCGGTGTATCGTCTTGGCCCTGCGGCTGTGGCTCAATCTGTTCCAAACCGAACTCGAAGCCTTCCTGAAGGTCGCCGTCGTTATCGGGGTCGTTGTTGCCGCTGAGAAGAGGAGAGTAGCCTTTGAAATTGGGGGATTTCTTGTTTTCAATCTGGACTCCGTATAAGAGACTGGTCCAATAACGCGACTATATGCCACTCGCCATCATCTTATCCTCAAGTGGCAATGAAAAGAAGTCTTTGGAACGGTCTACAGCTTCCTGAATGATACTTTCTGATACGCCATGGTTCGTTACTGGGAGCCGAGACTCAGAGGCGACGTGATTGAGTAGTCATACGTGCGCACCGTAGAAGAAACCCACGTTAACACACGCAGCCCGTATTTTATCCGCCAGCGCCTTTCTGCTATGTGGGTCCTCGGTCGAGATCACCGCGAGGTCGCTGCCAAGCTATCAGACTGTGAGTATCCCGTTGGAAGGACGTCCTACATGATAGGAATTTCTCGAAATGATGTGCTGTCTTCATCGATGGATGCCAAGAGCGTCATTTCGACGTGAGAATAGTAAATTAAACAGTATATGAAGTAGCAGTGACCACTAATAACAGAAAGGGTACGTTCAATGCTCACTAGAAAAGGCAATCGCTTATGTACGAGTCCGACACCGCCCGTATCACTTGCTGATATCCACTATGGCGACAAAGTAAGTTACAATCTTATTTCTCGGGAGAGACATGTCCGACAGCTGACTGTAGGTCTTTGGCTACCTGCATCTTCTGCAAGATCATCAAAGGTGAGTACTAGAGCAGTCATCGCATATCTCCTCAGTACTGATGCTGTACTAGGTGAAATTCCAAGTCTTAAGCTCCTTGAGACAGATCTATCGTTCGTTCAATTCTCGTAGTCTTGTTTTCATACTGTCTATAGCTTGCACTCATTTCTAGGTATGCTTTCCTGGACATCGGACCTCTGTCGAAAGGACATGCCCTCGTTATTCCCAAGTGTGCGTATAGAACCGTCTGCCCTTATAGTTATCAAATATCTAATCAGAACCCCTAGATCACGCAGAGAAGCTGCACCAGCTTCCCGATGAGCATCTTACTGACATCCTGCCAATTGCCAAGCGAATCGCCATTGCCCAAGGTAGCGAGAACTACAACATTCTCCAAAATAACGGGCGTGTTGCTCATCAGGTCTGACTCAATTCATGACATGCGCTTAATTTTTTCATAATCAAGCTTAACTGACAGGTAGTCGACCACGTTCATTTCCACGTCATTCCCAAGCCAAACAGCGATAAGGAAGGCTTGGTGATAGGCTGGCCAACACAGCAGATTGACAAAGCCGAGCTAACCAAGATATTTGAGGAGCTCAAGGAGAAACTTTGAAGTGAAACGCGATGAAAGTAAATGTACGATTAGAAAGTAATACAATGACCCAATCGAAGCTTCAAATCATCAAGAAATACAATGTTGGTACTATATGTCCCATAGTGAGTCAACCTCATTCTATCGCACGGTATACATTTGCACCACGAGGTCTTTGGTTTCATCAACGCCAGAAGAGTCCTGTTTCACGTAGTGAATCTCGATTTCCAGCTCCCTAGAGTTGCTTTCGCTCTTGCGACAATAGAAGGTTCCTCGGACCTTGGAACCTGAGATACCCGTGTTAGCCAGGAACGTAGAGCGCACGTAAAACGAACCTTCTTCCACGACGATAGGCTCCCTCAGCAAGAAAAGAGTTTGTTTCCAGTGTGTAGGGATACTCTGGGGCCCGGTGCTGAAACTCGTAACCTTCTCTCTATCTGCCCCTTGGCTTGGCCTCCGTTGCGGCGGAGGTTTCCCTCCCACCGGCCAAACCTCGGCTAAAACCGCCTCGTCCTCTTTGACCACTTTTACTTGCGTACTCGGAGAAACGGGCTTTCCGGTTTTCGTAAAGAATGTATCAAAGTAGAGCACAAACGCCGTTACTTTAGTCCTTCGATCCGCTCTAGACACAAGCGTAAACGGAGATGAAAAGTTGAGCTGCCGTGTGGAAATGTTCCCAAGATAAAGGTCCTTTATCGTGTATGGAGCGCTGATTATAGTACCCGGGCCAACGACATCGATGATAGCTTCGTCGAACATATCATCAGCCATTGCTGATAAATCGAAACCTGTGGGGTTTGAGTGAACCAGTTTATGAGCGGGCGCTGAACATGCTCTTACCGTAGACATCATTCCAAAAGGTGACGCGATCTTTTAGGATCTCGCTGGCGTCGCAAAGTCCAAGCATCATTTTGCACTGGCTAGGCGCCATGATACCACCGGGACGTAAGAACCGATCACGAGCACTCAGAACGGAATCCAACATCGATTCGTACAACAAGGCGTATCCCATCCATTCGGAGATTATGATATCGACTCTCTCGGGGATCGTAAGATCTTCGACCTTCGAACGGATGACAGTGATGATGTCTTCCATTCCATTCACTTTGATAATTTTTTCTGCTTTTTCAGCAATATCGCTAGCATCAACGGCATAAACTCGTTTGGCACCTCCACGAGCAGCAAAGAGTGACAGTATACCAGTTCCGCAACCGACATCAAGTACCACGGCGTCCTCGAAGATACTGGGATTCGTCAAGATGAATTCGGCGTATGTCGATGTCCGAACCTTGTCTTGAATCATGATCGCGTGTATATCTATGAAGATGATCAAATTTCCACGTAATATCTTTCTGAGACAGCACGCACCATTCTCACCGTAGCTTTCGAAGTAGTGGGTATCATCGTCACGAGGACGGGGCTCTGAGGTACTAGGCTCATCGACAAGACTGGAAAGATCGATTTTCTTAGAGATAAGAGTTCGATACTCGTGGAACTCTTGCTGCGTACGGGCGAGCTTTTTCTCCAGCGCCAAGATTCGCCGGCTAGGATCTGAGGTGTCTTCATCATCCGAGTCAGACCAGTTATCAGCCTGAAATTCTGAGGATGTTATTGTCATTGTGGAGACACAGGTAAAGGGACCGCAGCACGTACGCAGTAATGGATCGTCCTCGAGTACAGGGATCAAGTATTCATCTGACTCAAAGAAGGACTCCGTCCCAGTGAGTGCAGCAACATCTGCCGCAGTAGTTTTCTGAGTACCTAGTGAGTCAGACAGTGGATTCAACGAGCGCAGCAGCAGCGGACCTGTTTTCGAATGTAGTTGATGAGCCTAATACGACCATGCGTGTCTAGCGCTTCTGAACATGAGTATCCACATTTCCGGCAAACAAATAAATCAGAATGACATACACAATTTTTCACATGTCCCGTTCAGATCAAAGTTGTATGTATCATTGTCGTATTTTAGAGCTTCTTCAACGCTGGGAAAAGATTTCTCTGCGAATAGAGACCGACACGGTTGGCGAGCAGAATCAGATACCCAATCGTCCCATGTTTGGTCGTCATCGTCTTCATCGCTGCTGGATTGACTGGGATCGTCTTGATCAATGGCATCGGCGACGGGAAGACGTACACTCATGTCTGAGGCAAAAAGTTGGTCGGTGGGAGGAAGGTCCAAATTAGGTATCCATCCCAATTTAGTTGGATCTTCAGTGACGACATCTATATTTATCTCATCGTCATCCTCGCGGCTACATACTATCCACCGGTCCTTGACTCGTAAAATTCAGTTCTGCTCCATTATCTGGCCCATATTTCCGAATAAACAGTTGGTGGGCCAGTTTCAAAATGTAAAACTCAGTCCATAGATTTCTTTGCTATAATCAAGGCTAAACTAACATCCTCGATTTAGGCTGCAACCATTGAACGCGCGTCAAATTCAAATTTAATGTTTACTTTCGCCAATGACAAACAGGAACGACATACATCCCCATGTGCGTGTGAATATGCCTCTGACTCACGCCCTAGGCCTGACGCCCTGTGGTGGATAAGTATATAAGAACTTTGCAGAGTTACTTAGAATTATCCGTTCGAGGTACACCGCAATGGCAGAAACACCACATCCATCAGCGTCTACTACCACTCTGCAGTCGACCACTACTGTTACATCAACCTCCCCATTAAACCCTCCTCCTGGTCCAAAGAAAGATTACGCCGCTGCGTTTGGTTCTTTGCAGTCGAGATATGGAACGGGCGGTTACGTTCCTAACCCTAAGCCCACACGGTCTAAGCCCGTTTCTGCTGCCCCTGCGATACCGGAAGGTACAGTCGCAGCATCGAGCTCCACCCCAGATCGCGGGGTAGGCCAGTCAGGCGCGGCGCAAAGTGATCAGGCTGGTGAGAGCCAGAAATCGAAGAGGAAGAAGTCGGTTCTCTCTCTATTCAAACGTAGGACATATGTTTATTGATCGAGATGCTCTGAAGTTGATCGACCGATAGGAAAATAGAAATGGCCGACTTGTAGAATTTACGATGTTTCTGATTTTTTTGTGTATCTATCATTTCAGTGTCAGTTTTCAATGTTTTTGGCCATTGATCGCGTTTCACTCATGCTTTCAATCTTTCTTCTCGTTGGGTAGTAACATTAGGGAACGGCAATTATTTACACAAGTAGTAAACTGGTGTTCGGGTTTGCAATGGTTCTTTCACTTCACCGTTTTCATATTGAGTGCGACCTTCCTTGCATATAGTTTATCAATCAAGTTGTATATGACTCGTGCAAGAAATGACCCTTGATTATTCCATACTTTGACCAAAGCGCGCAGAGATTTATGATTCATACAATAGTTCCTCGGTTGCGCATCTCACAAAGATGACTCACTGATCTCCAAGTGATACCCATCTACTTGGTCGAATCATGGGTCAAGGG
The DNA here is from genome assembly GCA_028551335.1 of Armillaria sp. CMW 4456. Lineage (NCBI taxonomy): Eukaryota > Fungi > Basidiomycota > Agaricomycetes > Agaricales > Physalacriaceae > Armillaria > Armillaria sp. CMW 4456. The sequence goes on from JANDKJ010000378.1 coordinate 46,717, forward strand.
CTTGCGAAAGTCGAGCATATGGACAATGGCGTCATAGCGCTTTTGTCGGCGCTGATATCGTACTGCGGAAGCTGCACTCTGACTAGCTTTACATGCCGGCATTGAATTGACTCACTACTCTGAAGCAGGTCGATCGCAGCAAGAAAGTCGTGATACCAGGTCAGCAGAGTCCAGGGGATTGAATCTTTCGCCGAGAAACACACGTTCCGGATGAATGAAAATGCAAAGGGCAAAGGGTTAGAGCACGTATAAAAGGGTGAAGAATTTGTACAGTTGAGTTAGTGAGCCATCCGATCCAATCTCCAAATTGTACGCAACAATGCCGAAGCACTCCGAGTCTGACTCAACGATCTCCCTTATCCCAAAAGAAGATGCTTCTTCTAAGAAGGGAGAAACGAAGTCAACCTCATTGATATCGTTGTTGTTCAAGAAGCACTCCGCATCTGGTACGTCTCGTGACTCTTCCTGCTGTGTCAATGTGCGCTACATGGCGACCCAAATACTACAGACACCAGCAAAGACAATAGCGAGAATACCGGCGCGTCACTTGACAAGGCGTCGGATTTCAAAGATCAAGCTAGTCGGAATGGATGGGCGGCGCCTACAGCAACGCGTCCATCCTTGGGATAAGAGTCAATCGAAGGGCAGCGGGCAAGAAAGCAAGCGATACAGTAGTTGTTGCTGTGGGGAGATGTGAAAGAAATATGTTGCCATGAAATCATAAAACGGTGTATACGGCATCGTCGGAATCACAGATATTATTAACAGTGGAAGACTCGTCGTCAAGAACAGTAGCAGATATCAACAATTTGCATACGAATGCTTCACGACGTATACTTCTATCCCATAGGGTCCAATGTCACCATGCGGTTATTTTCGTAGAGCGAGACAGTCCCAGATTAAGAGCTTTCATGACGTAGGGCATGGCCATTATTCCTTTATGATAGATAAAAAGCAATTATAGTGAATTGTCTCCACAGCCTTGACCTCACTTGCAGAAGATCGTGGTTAAACAATTCAGCGGGAATATTGCCGAGTACGTAGGTTCGATATCTGTAGAGAGCACCCCGTAGTACAAAAGTTGTCATGTTTCTGCTTAGGAGGAAAGACGGTATCAATTTGCGATGCTTGCTTCCTTCGTTTAGCTCAGGTTAGAGTTGTAGAGAAGAGCTGCTGATGTTTTCATCGTCAATGAGGATGACAGATACGAACTTAGAAGACGACAAATTATAATAATAACCTAAGGATCAGTGCGTAAAATAGTTCAAGTGATGTCGTACCCACCAAACGGCAATGTGTTAGGGAATGATTCGATCTAAGCATACCAAGTGTGTGAAAGAGGCCGAAGGCTCACGCGGGCCATCCCGAAAGGCAAAATAATATTTTTGTGTAAGTAAAATTATTGCTTTGAAAATGGCCCGGAAGATCGTCACACATGTGACTGCGCTTCACTGTTTTGTCCCACCTCGTCAACGTGAAGTTCTGAGCCAGAGATCATTTGTATCGCAAGAATGGGGCCTACAAGTACGAGGCGAGCAGTGGTCGATGGTACGACAGTAATTTCTGCTTGTTTATCGTTACTGACATACCGATAAAATAGTTGCAATGTTCGTGGTAACTCAGGTGCGTTTTCTTGAAACATATTAATGGAACATCCATTTACGGCCTTTCTCTCAGGTAGCATTGTATTATACAATGAAGGTGTGAGCTTTACGTTTCATCCCTTAGGGACTCAGTCACTGACACGGGATGTCAGTGGGTACTAGACGCATACGTACCTTCGAACAAGGAGACCAAGGTAAAGGGAAAGCAGATGGAGGTGCTGAAGAAATTGGGTCATGTAGAGCTCGTGCTGGACGAGTATGAACGTACGTGGTGCGACTGCTCCTCGACTTTCAGGTTTACTTATGTCGGAATATACAGGAACTCTGGCCAATGAAATCATTCACCCAGATGACATTCCCGTTCGGTTCTCAGGCGCGTTTCGGAGAGATTTCCCGTCGTTTTGTCCACTTATATACCTCCAGATATCGGCGGACTGGAACCAATAATATCTTCGCTCCGCGAATCCGTCATATACCCCCTCATATATCCTGATTTATTCACGACGTCGTCCTCCCTGCTTGGTGCACCGAGAGGCGTGTTGCTATATGGGCCACCAGGATGTGGGAAGACTATGCTCGCAAAAGCCATGGCCAAAGAAACCAAGGCTACTTTTATCAATATTTCCGCGTCGGTTCTGACCAACAAATGGTTCGGAGAATCGAACAAACTTGTTGCAGGATTATTTGGGCTTGCCCGGAAAACGCAACCCGCAATAATATTCATCGATGAAATTGATTCTTTTTTGAGGGAACGAGCTTCGAATGACCACGAAGTGACAGCAATGATGAAAGCTGAGTTCATGACGTACTACTTTCCATGCTCGAGTACGCGCCATATGGACTGATGAACATATTCTAGCTTGTGGGACGGTCTTACATCTGGAACTGATCGTATATTGGTGCTGGGTGCAACCAACAGACCAAACGATATCGACCCTGCTTTTCTACGGCGCATGCCCAAGAAGTTCGCAGTACCGAGGCCAGATAGGGAACAGCGGCTAAATATACTCAAATTAGTGCGTAACCATAATGATTCTGATCCTGGTATTAGCGTCTTAATAGCTTTACAGATGCTGAAAGATACCTCTTTGGCACCTAATTTTCCATTCAGTCTCCTCGCCGAAAAAGCAGAAAACCTATCCGGGTCAGACCTCAAAGAAGTGTGCCGCAATGCGGCCATGATGCCTGTGAGAGAGTACTTGAAGGAGCACGCTGGTAGAGATGGGGATCTTGCCAAGGCCCAAATTGAGGTAAGTGTGCAATGGTCATGTACGAGGCTAGTGCTGACTACTATGACCCAGGGTTTTGATATCCGACCTCTCCAAATTGAGGATTTCTTTGACGGTGAGATGATAATAACACAACCGGTCGATTAATGATACGTTATGAGCTGGACAGGTTATTTATTTGATAGAGTGTTAGGCATTGCTACTTAATAAATAGATATTCGTGTATCTTTTACATGTATACAACAAACCCTGTAATTCACCCTTTTCACATTTACGCGACGTTCAGTGGTCAAGTACACGTTGTAATCTCATGTTATACTCCATAAAGAGTGCATGCTATTATGATAAATACTGTCCATAATGCCCGAACAATGTTGTACAGATGATCTGTGCTAGTATGAGGGTAAAACAATAAACTGGGTGTAAACACGATAAACTCGAAAAGCAGTAACGACAGTCATGATATACTTGAGAAGATTATTCGTGAAAGGCTAGATGGTATTACGTCCGAAACGTGAGGGTCCAGAATCGGGAATGAAGGTGTAGACTACGCAAGAGGTCCAACGATATGCACATGTAGCGGACAATTTTTACAAGATGTTCAGGCAGCGTTAATCGCCAGCTCAATCGGACAATTGGCATTGGTAACTTGTGTCGATGTTGAGCGCGATCCGATAAGACCTACGATATCCATCTCTAAAATAAGCGTAAATTTAACCGCTGCAGAGGATTGCAATTGTCAGGAACACTCAATTTCCTCGTGCATCAAGAACTCACAATCACGGACACCAGACTGCGCGGCAGCGGCATTCTTGCAACCGTCATACCAGTTGACCCCTTGAAAGTCAAGTCAGAAGGTGAGCTTTGTAGGAAACATCAATGTGCTTACAGGTTGCATCCGAATCGTTCGAGGCAACGTAGGAGAAATTCAAGGGGAGTTGAAATTCCGGGAAGGCTTTAGCAGATACAGTCTTATGACCCACGCTGCCTGTCGCAATTTGCCTGTTTGTATCTAGGTCGTAGAGATAACCCTTGATACCGCTGAATGTCAGAGGCAGGATATTGCTCTGGGTGTTGAGCTGCAAATCGGCGAACGCAGGGAAAGAGAAGTTGGCTGGTGACCGATTGAAGTAGGTTGGTACAGCATTTTTCCAGTCGCCTGTAGCATTGGCGAGAGGAGTGTCGCTATTAATCGAAACACTTGGCACCCGTGGTATCATGATAGCTAGGAGAATACCGACGCTGCACAATAGATGAGGGAAAGAATGGACAAGAAACATATGGAAACCGTACATAATCGCAGTACCAAAGAAGACGAATACTAGCATTCGTCTGGTAAACCATTTGCCGCACATTCCACGTTCGCCTCGCTTCCATGCGACCCACTTTCCGTGACGGTTCTCTTTCTTCCTTTCTCGCTTGCCAGCCTTGGTCATATCTCGTAGCTCATCACGTTGCCATTCGGGTCCTAATGCAGGCACTGTCACCAACTCAACAGGACCTGTCGTACTTCCACTATCCTCCTTCAACTTCGGCGTTAGTGGCGGCAGAGGTTGATATCTAGGATAAGATTAATGATGTAAAATAGAGGAGTGGATCAATGCTTACCCGTTGTTGTTGTTTCCGCCCAACGCAGAGCTATACCTGGGACCTGTATTGTTGAAGTCGGCATAGATATCAAAGCCCTCATTGCCCTGCTCCTCGTCCTGACCACCCTTTAACGGTTCTTCCCTTCCAGCAAAGAAGAAGGAATTGCGATTATATCCAGCGGTTCCGTAGTTATCTAGATGCCGTGACGCACGGTCTGGATTGAAAAAAGAGGAAGCATCGTCTCGTGGGGTTCTTTGCGAGCCATAATTAGGGTCGGTAGGTGAGGGATAATCGACATTCAATGCGTCTGTCGAGCTTTTACGACCGTAGAACGACGAAACGGTGGATTTTCTGTCAGGATCCATGACAGTCGAGAGAGAGTTCGCAACTGTGCACCGCCACCCACATCATGATGGTCACGTCACGCAAGTGGTGAGAATTTTAGCTAAGGAGCGCCCAATTATTCTACATTTGGGTTCCTCACCCATCCCGACTGCCGACTTTTGTCCAAATCTGGCGTGGCTGGGCCGAGATGTCCGATCCAAACGTTCTCAAAGGTTACCAAACAAATCATCTCTGTACCGTACCACGATGACCCGCAAACCTTCTTTTCGATCCGCTACGGCCTCCTCAAGCAGTATGCGACGGCGATCTGGTGCATATCCTGAGAGAGATGCGACGAACTGCGATACAAACGATGACAGGGCCGTGTTGGCAGCTCGTCGTCGAGCTGTGTCCCCGCCACTGCCGAGCAATACGACGCTGCAATTTTCCCAGAATTTTTGTACGTCCCCTATGGATACTGTTCCCTTAACGCCTTGCTTAGAAAACGGCGGAGTCCGGCGCCCCTCAACCTCCTGGTCGTCGCAGACGCGTGTTGCTCGATCCCCTTTGCCAGATCATGCAGATGATAAGCATAACACAGATTTAAGATATGTCTCGCCGCCTCAGTCGTCATTTCGTTCGACGCTATCTCGGGGCCTGAGCTTCATCTCATTTTACTCGCCTTCGTTCATACCAGTACCCTTTTCTCGCCGCTCAAATTCTGAAACGAATACACTGTTCTCTGCCCACAGTAATACGATAGTTCCTTCCATTAATTCACGGCACGAATCACTGGTTTCCGGGACAGGAACAACCGAAAAACTCACGCATAAATGGCCTCGGCCTCGGTCCCTAAAAACGAAGCTCGAGACCCAACGACATGGTACGACAAGTACTCAGTTGTCTCATGAAGCTGTATATGCCCTATTGGAAGGACGGAGCCTGGGTATGGACAGGGCTCATCAATGGTCGTGTTTCAAATGGTTCTTGCTGTTATCAGAGATCACCATCTTCCTGTATGGTGCTGCTGCAATGATTTACGTTCTATCAATTTGGTTCCGAAGTGAGTCCTTTTGACCAATTACCAATATCCATCTAACTCGTGTTAACAGCTTCTGACCTTGCGGATGTCATGTATGTTGCAGACTACGATATTCTCGTCTTGATTACGCTCGCGGCGTCTATACTACTTCTCACTGCTATGGTTGGACTAACAGGGACCTTGTTAAATTCTCGGCCTATACTTGCGATGTACACATTGCTTCTTTGGCCGGCCCTCATCGCCATGCTTGCTGTCGGGTACACCAGTTACAAGCGCACAGCCTTCTCTCTTGATCGCAAGCTCAGCTTCTCTTGGAGTCAATATTACACACCGTTGGGACGTCTATTGATACAAAACTCTCTACGTTGCTGCGGATTCTACAGCCCTCTCCATGAGGCCGCTCCTAGTCATAGATGTTATGCTAGGACGGCGCTACCCGGGTGTAAGGGAAAGCTGTATCGTTTCGAACACAGGAATCTAGGCACCATATGGGCCGCGATATTTGCCCTAGTCTTTCTACATCTGGTCAATATTGCGATAGCGCTTCTCTGTTCCAATCATGTTACGAAGACATTCGGGAAGGGCATAACGCCAAGGCAGTACCGGTTGACTATATTGGATGTACAGACTGATGTCCAGAAATTGTCGAAAGTTGTCAGACCAGGAATGACAAGGGCAGGTTCAAGCGGGATATTCAGAGAGGACAAGGAACAAAGATTTACGTTAAATAGTTAACAATACGTGGTTCTGTAACGGCATATGTTTACTCGAACTTATAAGTAGGCTATAGTGAAATTGCAAAGTAAAGAAGTGATACAGGCAAAGATAACGTCAACTTGGTCGTGCTCGTCTATCCACGACGTGTGACCGTCTGAGTATAGTCTTCACTTTGCAGATCCTGTAAATGAATTATTTACTCTTCATCCTTTTGTGTTGCTCATGTTCGTGCACCGACCTTCTTCGTCTGACATACCTGTCTGATTGCCTTTCTCCGCATCAAACACAAAAGCCAAACTTGGTGAAACCCAGTGTACACAAGGTTCATCGTGATTAGCGGCAGGAATCGGATCCAAGCCCCTTTCAATGGGCTTTTTCATGATGTTCATAGGTATGACCGTTGCAAGTGGGTCTACTGTACATAGCCCCGGGGTTGATTGTTCACGACGGTGGAGATAACGAAATGCGAAAATGCATACTCCGAGCACGACGATGACCACAATGGCACCTGTGCAAAGACAGTTTGAGTAGTGGGAATTTCGAATGAGCCAGAAATGAGCGAACATGTCACAATAACTACGAAGACTGTGATGTCACCGTCGTCGCAATGTTGCTCTCGTCTTAAGTGGAAGGTCGACATCGTATATGAGATATGCGGGATGGACCATGGTTCAGTGGTCAAGATTTATATGCTTGAGCAAGATGCGAGAATCAATAGAGCTGTACATCGATACTATCTGGTGCTACAAACTTGACACCGCTAAAGCTTCGATTGGGCCTTGAATGTTTTTTTTTTGATCAGCAGAACAATAGACTTAACAGCATACAGCTCGTGACGGCATCTTGAGACCGAGATCAGCTCATTGCTGTTAGCACTTCGACCTATTATGTAGCGGTCCTTCCCCCACTGGAATGGATAAAGATCAAATATTTAAACGACTGCTGTTGACTTTGTGTTTATACTAGATATACATCTGCATTCACACCATGTAGGCCCATCCAGGTAGCCAATTCTTACAAAGACGACCAATTCACTGCATTTTGATGCTATATATACTAGGAAGCAGTGCTAGATCAGGAGTCTGGAAAGAATCAGCGGTCCCTGCTTGAGACTGTATGTAGTAGGACTGGGTAGAATATCACTCACAAAATAATAACTTCTCAGAGCTTCTTGTGAATATGCATAGGATAAGCAACAAACTTAAGATTTGCTTAAGATACAACATTGCAGCAAACATCGACCAATGAATTGGCTAAAAATTGTGTGTAACGTAGCATTTAGTAGCATGCTAGACAAACAGATAATGTCTTACAGCAGACAACAGCAGGTGGAATGATCACAATAGGTGGGGGCAGGAGGTACACCTCAATGAACAAGTCGGATTGCCATTCCGAGCACTCAAACTTGATCCCCGACTTGAGAACAACTTTCATAAGACCATCTGTCATCGCCATGGATTAATTTGGAAAGTGTAATCTTTTATAGCTAACGGAATGGGTCCAAACTTGTGGGTAATATTATATGACAAGGGTACAATACATGGAGTGATGCTGTATTTAATTAATTACATGTACTTGATTGCATAGAAGGTCACGCGTTCAATCTTTCGTAGCGCTACAAACTTGGTATGGAGGCCTGTGGTCAGCATATCGCTGATCTCTTGGAGGGGGAGCTAGGAATCCTGGGAGAATGGATCGATGATTTTCATCAGACGAATAGGAATGTTCTTACCGTTCACAGTTGGTATGGTCGTACCATATGGCGAACACTGTTTGCCCTGTTGAGGCGATGGTGTTCGAGTAATAGCTCTGCCACTTTCAATTGCACCATAATTGACGTGTAAACGGTGACCTATGATAAGACCTCTCAGTTGATGGATCAGATAGTTTACAGGCAGGGTTCACCTTGTAATCGCTGACGTTCGTAGAACTTCAATGTTATCCATCTATCCCACAGCGCCAGGGCGTAAAAGACGAGCAACAGACAAATGATCATGATACCATCTAAATGACGTAGCATATTGAGTGCTAACACTCAAAGAAACGACGAACTGACATACAATTCAATGTTATGCTCTGTGAACCAGCTTCAAAGCAAGGCTCCAGCCCCGAGTCAGGCGATAGTTGGGCTGGAGTAATGGGGGCCATTGGAGAGCGGGATTGTGGGGTCACAGCGGCAACCGGGCTTTAAGGAGTCCAGCAAAAATTTGTGTGATATAAGAGTACAGCATTTCCGGAACGGGGACAGAATAACAAGCCACCGACCCCATTTCGGCTGTGTGCCCCTCACAAGAACACGACAATCAGTCCGACTCGGTCGCTCAGGCTGTTGTTCTGGTAGCTAGCGCCTTCAATGCAGACCATAGCAGCGGGTGAGGCAATGCTCCTGCATCATGGAGGGACAGCCAACAACTGTTCAGCGTCCCAAAAAGGTCATCCGGTGCAGGGTGGTGGCGTTCCCAATTAGGGTAATGTCACGTGAGACAATCAACTACTGTTTCGGAGAAATTTCCACGCCTGATCGTCCACCCGATCTAAATTGCATGGAACATGAGTGAAAATCAACTGCGCGTCAGAATTAATTTGGAGGGGGGCGGAGTTATAGTTAAGAGACAATCCTCGTGAATTGTCAGAATATCAAGTATCGTACAGTGCAGTTACTGAGTGCCGGGACGAGTCTCGAGTGCAATATTGTTTTCCTCCTCGGGTATACAAGGTTCTTGTTATATATGTTGCTTCAATAAAATTCATACTGGATTTAGATAGATAATTTAGCGAACGACGACGAGTCTTGTTATGGATATCATACTCCTGACTTGGTACTCGGGCTTATCAAGAACTTACTAGTATCTTCCTTTACTTTCTATTACTTTCTGTTAATCTCCTGAATCTTCTTACTGATGGTAGAAGATTATAGAAGACTGTAGAAGAATAATTACTCCGAAACCATTAAGTATATAAAGACCACCTGCAGTACATACAGAGAAGATCAATTAATCTTACCACCAACTCAACTCCACTTACTGTGTGACCTACTACTAAGTCATTCGGACCGGTTACGCCAAGTGCTTGTTGGAACATTCACACACTCTGGATCATCCCTCTTGGCGGTTACAGAACTCATATTCTAGAACTCTAACTCTTAACAAGCCTTGTCCGTCTGCGTAGGCTCCCTACTGTAATCTAGAGGATTACCACTTATCTCAAGAACCAGACATATGATGGCCTCGATCCACTGGAGGTCAGATGTGTCAGAAGGATCAAGTAGATCCTATCTACCTTACATTCCATTATCGTACATAGTAGTATGGTACTGTGGCAACAAGTGGCCACCCTCCAAATTAGGGCGCTGGGACACTTGTCAGTGGAAAATTGATGGTGCGAATCCTGTCAATATGTAAAATCACGATTAGCACGGTCAAATTTCCGAAAGACAGATTACACAGTGCAAGTAGATCCTAGGCAACCGAAATCCTGTTATAGAACGTTTGGGAAGCTCTAGTGATCCACGTTCACCACCTTCAGCAAGTGCTCGCGAGTGTATGCACGAGAATTCACGAAGTCTGGTAGTACGATTCAGCCACCACACAGGATACGCCTGGCTCAAATTCTGGATTCCCACTTGAAGAAAGTGCAACGGAAGTTTCCGACGATACAAGCATCAGTAAGGCCCAGTTACGCATGGCTAACTCTGGGCTGATCCATTTCTAGGTCTACCTAGGCCGTCTGATTTGAACACGAACAAGGTTTTGCGAAATCACTCTAAATGAACCGTATTGGTGGCGCGAAATAAATTGATGGGGATACGAAGGCCTCAACAGCGTACTCGCCCTTGATCACCAATGAAACCAGAATAAGCATCATGGGAAGAAAAGCTCAGCTCAGCTCGCTATGACGGCAACATTTCTCGGCGCACTCCAGAACTTGAATGTCAACTAGACCATAAATAAGTTTATGCAAAGAAGCTCGGAAAAGTGGAGTCCTGAGATATAGCGAAATCGTTGATACGATCTGTGTATCAGCGTTTCATCATAACACTTCTCGGAGTATTATACAGCAGTATTTTCTCGTTTCAACAGCTAATGACGTTGCCCTAATTCTTGAGTATCCAAGAAAGAGCTTAATATACATTACTAGAAAAGTGCACAGCCTGCGAGTGTTTGATAAGGGCTGACTTTGTCTCAAAAAATAACAGCATTTTGAAAAGCTGTTGAATTGCATCCTTTCGACAGCCCAGGAGTTGTATATTCAGCTGTGGCATTGAACCGAATTTCATCTCAGTGATGTAAGTCGATAGAACTCGGAGGGGGTACAGCCCTCCTTATCTTAAGCCGTATTGAAGAATAAGTTGTTAAATACGAGCAAAAGGATATGCCTGGTTTCTGGGATTGCGCCTATAAGCCCAGCCCACATCTACAAGTCTGTAAAGCCTGCCAATGGTCTGACTTCATTGTACAAACCAGTTCAACTTGAAGACCGAGTTTGTCCTGAATTATTATACCACTTACTATCGAAATCCTATTATGTATGTGAACAGGATTTTTGACACCTAGTACGATAAAATTGAAGTTGAGTACTCATAAGTCTTGCGGGGACAGACAGAAGATACACACCTATGAATGAAGGGAGAGATGACATGTAAGAAGTACTACTTAAGTGTTGGAGAATCATGTGTCGCACATTTAGCGGTGGCTGTCGGGATCTTCGTTTGTCAGGATGCCAGGAGCTGTTCTCCTCCTCGGCTTTGTGTATTGCTTCTATTAGGTACAGCAGTAGTAGATAAATAGTTAGATGAACGACGATGAGCCTCGCTCGTTTGCGAGGGTTCCCTGCTAAATCCGAGTGAATAGCTGGAGAATTGCCGTTCATTTCAACATTAAGTGTGATACATTCGTCGTCATCTCCCGCACCATAAAAGTCATACTATACTATCAGTGTAATTGTTGGACCGTGGGAGCCGGCGGTCGATCAACGCCCGAGCACTGGGATAATTAGAGTGTGAAATTTGACGATGAAAATCCTGTGAACATATGAGTCTGGTGATCTATGACATGGAAAGACATTACACACAGTTAAGGCATCCTGGACAAATACCACAACCGTGCTTCGTGTCACACTAGCCTCAGGTAGTCGCGGCAGATTCCACGTCAATCTGCTTTCACTGGGTTCTGCAACAATTCGAGGGTTGAAAAGGTCACGAGCTCCAAGACCGGGTCGTCGCACAGTGGTCCGAGCATTGGTCTGTCCGCCATCCCATCTTGTATTTACATGGGCAGGTACTAGGGTCACGTCAGAAAGGCAAGTCTTAAAGACGCTGTCACCCTGACCTTCCCTTGACCTGAGAGGTAGGCGAGGCTGACTCGGAGAAAAGCTTCGACAAAATACTGTTAAAACACCGCGTCAATGACGCGAAGTGACACAAAATGATCGAGAATCCATTCGGAGCCGTCGACAAGATACTTACCGATGATCAAGACCGCAACGAAAATAAGTAATATGATGGAGATGGCGACAAGGAAAGGTGGAAATGGCTGGTGTGGCCCAACTTTCATGTCGTCTGGAGTGTTATCTGATACTGAAAACATGTCTCATCAATGGAGAGTGGATTGATAAGACTTACAATGAGAGGTCAACCTGGCCTATATTATATAAATACAGTGTATGAAGCTGTTTCTGCGGTGCAATAGTGCTGTTATCGACCCAGTAAAGAACTCAGGAAACGGCTGGATTTGCGAGTTGGATTACTCTCATGAAGTGGATTGCGCCGTCATTACTAGTGCATTTGAGAAAATCCCAATACAAAGAGATAGTGAACTTATCCAATGCAAGAGCACTGGGAGAGGCGTTCTGTGAAAACGAATTGTATGCCAGTTAAGTATCATCCGATGACTATAGCTGTTAAGCGCGCGGCTTTTGAAGCTGTGGATGTCGGTGCATAAATTATTCCGGCCATGAGATTGCATAGCTTCAGGGAAGATAGGTTCAAAGTGCTGTTTTGGTCCAGTGCTGAGCTGTTTCCAACGTTATTAATTCCTGTGCTTGGAACTTGTGAAGAATTCAAAGGAAGGGTAGCAAAATCCCAGAATTAGCTCTCGTACTAAGGTCCTATTCCTAGTGGAGAATGAACAGCTGAAGCCCACGACAAGATGGGCTAGGCATGCATTCGTCAAGGATCGCGCAGCCTCCAGCATAGTATGATATGAATTTCCGTGATTGTATACAGCCTGTAGGAGTCACTAAGTTTCCGGTGGAGCATCAGGATGTAAGGAGGCATTAGGATGAGTCATGAGAGCGTACCAACTCGTAGAATTGAAGTGATATTCGTATTGTTATTGACGGCTCGCAGAACATTTTGATGACCAGCTGTTGCACTGTTGAACAGCAATATCAATTAAATTTACCTCAGAATGAGAATTTGCCGTGTCGCTCTCGGATAAAACATGGTAACTTGCTGTAGGACGAACAAAAATTGACGTGGTTCTGCCGTTTGAACTGGGGCCCTTCAAAAGCATCACATCACTGCAGAAAAATCAGGAGCGATGAGGCCCTGACACGAAGAAGGACCGGCATTGTTTTTGATATGCGGAAGTGTTTTGATGCCCTCCCCCCCTTACATTGAGCGCTGGAGGCTAGGGGAAGAGTTCGAGAAGACCCGGAAAAGGGTCCTTCCAAAAATGCATTTTTAGTGCTATGTCAAAAGCTTCACAGAGGATAAAAGAATAACGGGTGGACAAGCATCATATCCCCCGTCATTCACGTCGAAACCATGTGTGTTCGGGTTAAAGGTATCTAAAGGTGTTGCATCAAGGCGTCTATCGATGTTCAGAGTTTATACGCCAACTCAGAATAGGAAGAGAAACCCACCGGGGTGGAAAGCCTTTGCAGCTAGCGGAAGTAAGGCTGTAATAGGGCAGGGCTCCACACGGTCAGAATGTGAAACTCTGAAAAATATTCCTCATTGTATTCTGTAACCAAGGCGATGGTAGGATGTACTAACGTTGGGAGTGATATTTTTGACAATCCCACGACCTTCACGCGCATGACAGTACAATAAGACAACGATTAACAAGAATGGAAAGTAAATGCTATACGTTGATATCAATGCATATGCAGGGTCTCGGGGTGCACATGTGCGTCAGATCTGTCGTGATCGCAGATCCTGACAGCGACTTTGAGCCAGCGCAATGACAGTACTTGGAGAGCGGTCGGGCGGAAAGGATGAGGAAACTGAATTATATCTGGGACAAAGAGAAACATGAAATGAGCGTCAATTTCGGACGCGCCGCGTAGGAGAACGGAACTTCTAAGTAAGATGGTGGACTTGTATGGGGGGATTGTTGGGGAAGGCGATGTCGCAAAACAGGAGGGGCACACGCAGAAAAATCGCTGCCAAATTGTAAAAAGGGCCGGAGTATCCACGAAGATCAGGATGGGGAGGAACGGCCTACGGATCGTCCTCGTAAAAATAACCAAACAGACAGGGGAGCTATGTCTGGGTCGATTTAGGTAAATTCCAAACACCAAGATGATGAGACATACGTCTCGCGAACAATTGGTTCGCCCTTTCCAACCATCCACGGAACGGAGGGGAAAAAAAGTAGAGTACGGTGGTCAAGATTACGACCAACAGAACTAGATAGCAGTGAGACGATATCATGGGCCAAGACAGGAATTGGCAAGTTAACTGACCGCAGGACACTCCCACCAGGATCATTACGTTGAGAGATAGACGATCAACGTTCGGGGAAGCTGGCGATGGAGAAGCGTTGAATATGATGGATAGTACCATGACGGGTGCTTGTGTATGGGAGAGGATGAGTGCTGTTCAGCCAGTAATATTTATCTTCATCATTGTAGATGACCCTGGCTTCGATGGTGCAGGTGGCGTTTGAAACAGTATCGACAGAGATATGTCCAAAGGGAAATAGTAAGAATATGCGTTCTCTGCCATCTTTGATGCTGAAATGCATCTCTTCCGGAACCGTGCCCAATCACATAGTCGATTGTTGCGGTACCTTTCTCCTGGCGATCCTGTCCGGTACATACCATGCCGTGCTACAGCTCGGGTAATAACTTCTATACCAAAGATCCCCGAGGACAAGAAGAGACCATTTTAATACATCAATACCTCCGAGCCCATGGAGATCGCGATTGAGGCAATAAAAAGATCAACATGTGTAAGCGTAAAGACAACGACTCACGTTTAAATAAATAGTGAATAGAAATTCATTTTACATAATATTGAGTATGATAATGGTTGAGCATCTCGAAGTCGATGATTCATCGAATAAATTTTGAGGCTCGAGGATATTTTCGCGCCAGTTTAACGACGTAGAACAACCTAAATCAGGTTTAGATATATTAGCCACATGACACTACTTGCAGTTGATAGCTTTTAATGTTCTGCAAACGAATGTAGATTGATATTTTGTTGAGCTGCATCCTAGTTAAAATGTTGCAAGGTGATATCGATCAGATTAGAAATTTGATTTTCCCGATTTAGCTTGCTTGCGCAACCTTAATGAGTTCGGCATATCGGCAAAATATAAATCAAATTATATTCCCGTTAATCAACCTATCGCTTTGGGTAAATTTCAAAAAGGGGTTTGCACACTCGGAATTATGTAATCCGGGAGGTGCACCTTAGATTTGCCCAAGGTTTGCCCTAGGTTAGTGCTTTCTCTTCACGTCGAAGGTATTGTCTAATCACTAGACATAATACACAAGCATTAATCGTCATGTCGAAGGGTATTGCTTCGCTCTAAACCTTAACAATTTCAAGGGTTGAAGCATGGTTTCCTCGAACGATTCATCAAATAGATTGATGGTACCGTTGACGTTTTCCAGTGGAAATAACGTCGAGAATCACTGCGTCGCGTCACCTTGTGAAGGAAGCTTCAAGCCAACAGCAATAACGTCTTGGGATCTCTCAAATTCGTGCTCTGGTGACGAAAGATTTGCTGTCGTTGGATGTCAGGACGGAAGTTCATTCGTCTTCCGCCCTTCGTTGGTGCCGTTCACTTCTATAGTGTCCAAGCCACATGATTCTTCTCTGTCTTCCAGGACTTCTAGCCCTCTACGTGTTGCCCGTGATTCTCGAGCTACGTCTCGTTCGACATCGCCCACCTCTTCGACATTTCCCCCGTTCAATGTCACTCCACGATCTCGGATTGTATCTGGAGTAACAACGGAGCAAGTAGAAGCTCCAAGAAACTATGTCGATTATGAAGACGAGCCCGACAAGCTCAAAGATATGTTAAAGGCCCGTAAATCCAAGGATAGACGAAACTCGTCTGAACTCCGAGATAGTACATCCAATTTGCGACACACTCCTGCACCATCTCCAGAAACTGTCTTTTCCTCTGCTAAACAGGAGAAAGAGAAGCCGCGTTCGCTTCTGTCTTCCACCACTTCTCCAGGATTTACTCCTAAATCTATCTCAACACCTGCCTCGCCGAAAGATCAGGCTCCGATACATCATGGTTCAAAGCTTGACTTTTCGCACTGCATCATACCTCCTGAACCATGCAATGCTGTTGTATCGCTTTGCCCTATAAACGAGGCTCGTTATTTGGTCTTGCGAGAGAATGGGTAAGACAGGGTGATAACTGCAGGAGAGTGGTCCTGACTTCTTGTTTCTAGTAACGTATCTGTGATGTCCTGTAGGGATGGGAAGTGCCTCGCCTCTGTCCATGCCGATGACGTGCGACTTGAACCGCCAGAGGGAATCAAAGACAGAGCCGCTGGCAACGAGGTATGGAGATGGAGAGGACTCGAGACCATCAGCATTGGCGAGGCATGCCCAAAATTTTACTTCATGAAAAACACTTATTGACACAACAGCAGTCCCTGCTGGTCCTGGCAACCGCATTTCTTGATGTCTATTCCTCTTCTCTGCCGTCGGCAGATACAGATGGTGACGGTGACTCTCAATTATCCCGTATAATGGTATTCCAATACCATTCCGGTGATACCATTGGTGCCATCGAAGCTTCTATCGAGAAAATAGGCGAATGGCATGTTGATGGCACCCACACCACCGTTGGGATCTATGCTGATTCAGAGAGTAAGTCCCAGCAAGTAACGGAAAGTTTCGTCTCATCAAGTATGAATCAGATTCAACGATTCTTCATTATGTTTCACGGGACAACCATCTGTTTCTGTGTGATTTACGTTTGACGGCCCATGCTCTGGTCCAGCCGTTCAAATTACCAGCACATGAAGTGACCTCGTTGCCGAATCCATTCAAAGCTATGACAACACGACTTGCAGATACGCATCCTGTGCCGGCCGTACACAAAAGGAATTCTGGAAGAATCTCACTTGGTCAGATGTTTGATGCTGGTCAGTTACAAGTTCCAAACTCATTGTCTGGCATGCGAACACGGTCATGCGACGGTGCTTTGCGCGGACTCTGTTGGTCTGAAACATATATTACAGTTTGTGTCCCCTTTGATTCGATGAACTCGTAATATTTTGACAGATAGATAGGCCTTCGATTATTGCGGCGGCACACTGCAGAATGTGTTCGTGCAGCCGATGGAAAATGTGAACGATATTCAATGGGTTGATAATTCAACATACGCTGTCGTCACTGAGGTATGCATTTGGATCTCCATTATCGGTATGGAACTTAATGATCTGGTAAAGGAACATGTTGGGTACTACTCTTTTAGGTTCGTCGATGCAAATAACGATGTCGTTGGGAAAGCGCATCGTGGAAGCAAAATCTATATCCAGTTAGCGTTTCCCTCTCGTGCTATACTGGCTATCTGATGGTTCCTTGAGGCCAGGGCTTTTGTACACTGTCGACACCTCACCACATGAAACGGTCCAAGTTATCTCATCGCGAGAGCTTCTCAAATTTACTGCTGCGGGAACCAATGGAAAATGTCAACTAGATCATGTCACGTACGATGATACATCCTCTCCCAAGCAGCGCATGCGAACTCTGTGGAGATCCCCGAAGGCCACACCTGATTCTACAGCATCACAAACGACGATAACTTCTATCTTACCGCTTGAGTTGGACGTCGTGGTTACGGGACATAGTAGGATTATCTCTTTTGATAATATGGAAAAAAGTGACTATTGCTTAGATGACGGGTACTTGCGACAAAGTTCCTTTTCCAAGTTGTGTCAAGCGGCACCTACGTCCTCCTTCAAGCGAAAAAAATCGGACATGCCTCTCGGCGGATATATTATGGCTTTGCATGTGGTTCAAAATGGTAGGACCAAAGAGCGTTACGTTGTAGGCGGAGGGGATGATGGATCGATCGCATTTTGGACGTCCGAGTATGTCAGTAATTTTTCCTTTGTGGGCATATCTGATTTTTCTATCATTAGCACTCTCAAACTCTGCGCCCGCTGGATCGTTTTCACCGAACCTCTGGTACGGGTCCATCAGTGTCATAAGATGACAACTGGACCGCTTCGTGGATGCGTTCTATGTGTTTCTCAAGACGGCACAATAGCCGTTGTTGTTGTCGATGGATTCCAATTGTAAGTCGTGTCCCATCCCTTTCCATGAAAGAATAACTAATTTAAATGATATTTTAGCTTGTACCTAATCCCAGGATCCGCCTTTCCTCTAACCAGAATATGTCTGGGTGATGAAGAGCTTCTACTTATGTATGCAGATCGACGCGCTCGTATTTGGGATATCAAGACAAAGGAGTTCAGGAGATCCTTGAACTTGGATAAAGCAGAGGAGCTCATTGGAAAAGAAGGATGGCTCGAATTGTAGGATAAAACCTATACGTGTTGCATTCTCATCCAATCCCTTGCAGAACATCTGATAGTCAAGAATGCATTCCGGATACTGTCTTGAAGAGGCTACCTGGACAGGCATTGCCTGCAGGTATGCTTTCCTGACTTCCAATCCTTTGCTTTCACTCATTGCAATAGCAACAACGCTTTCTTTGGATCTTGAACGATTTATAACCTATTCGACGACGGTTATCAAGACCATTAGTACCAATCTCTCTCAGACACAAGCGATTTTCTCAACCCGTCATCGGCTTCTCTCTCTCCTCTCGGTCCTCTTGACACCGGGGTTGAATAAGGACATTGATGAAATATGCCGAGATCATCTGGGGATTGGAAAGTCATTGGCACACCCGGGGTTTTCGAGGTCGGTGTTAATCAGTATTTGATCTACGAAATGTATGTCTGATTCATCGTAGCCATGGCTTCACAAGTATCTGTAGGTCCAGTCATCCGAGCGACCCCTGGTGCATATCGGGCGAGGTTTCCGCTGCGCGCGCATTATCCATAACTGTCACCCTCCGTGCTTTAGGACTCTTCGAAGGTATTTTTCCCGTGCGATTTACGGCAAAGTCGTTCAATGTATACTGTTCGACAGAGTTGACGGATTTCACGAATGCTGTTGTCGCATTTTATGCTACATCCTTACCCCTTGTAATTGGCCCCAATTACAAGCCACATAGCCTGTCATATCTTGCGGAGCAATGGTTTGCCACGTCCCGTGTGTAACAACCCCTCCTCTGATCCTGCAGCTAATAAGATATTCGACAGATGAAGTACGTCAAAGCACTCGGCTTTTATTCGACGCAGCTGTCGTACGTTTGTCTGATGAAGAGGCCAACGTCGTCGCGGAGCAATGGCAACATCACCGTATGGTTTCACCACTTTTGATTAATTGTGATCTATTGATGTTTGAGAAAAGTCCCTTGTCTACAGCCGACTGCTGATAGGGAATCTACTCAGGCGGCTCTTTCTTTATTCATTTGCGGATACCTTGCTGCAGAGAAATATAGTTTGTTCGCATCAAGGTGTGGAGCTACCGCTATGTGCAACCTGTATCATTCAGTTAACCCGACTTGCCAGCGTTTTGACAGACATCTCTAAGTCCATAGCTTTGTACCTTCAAGATGAGCAGTCCATCTTCAGAGTCCTCGCTATTGACCTGTGCTCCCGCGGTTTCCATGTTTGGCAACATTATATCGACGCTATGGAAATTCTTCGGGCCCTCTTCGTCTTGGCCACTACTTCGCGGAAGGATGCCATTTCGGCTCAAAACATAGGTGCGCAGGCAAGGTCAGCCGTATTGCATATTGCCGCCTCCAACACCCCTTTGTTTATGACAACACTGGGACTTGACATTCTCAGTCCGGCCAACGTCGAGTACCGAAAGTCAATCATGCAGATCGTTGCTTTTCTGATACGAAAGGTTCGCGGCATTACATTTCTGTCTGGACCCACATATCTGACACGCCAATAGCGGCCCATGGTACTTCATCCAAACTTGCCCAAACTGATGGAAGCTGTCGTGAAATCGTTGGATCCCAATTCGACTTCTCATCGGGATGCCATTTTGGGTGATGCGACTGAGATAATCGGGCACGTTGTGAAGACGTAGGCGCCAGATTGAATTTCGTGTGAGAATGTGAGGCTGACAGACTTCCTAGGTACCCTTGTATCGATTTCCACATGTCGACACAGCGCTTAGCTGTGGGAACAAGTGAGGGTGCAATTATTATGTACGATTTGAAGACGGCTATTAGGTTGTATGTCCTTGAGGGGCATAAAAAAAGTATCACGGCGTGCAGCTTCTCCCCCGATGGACGTCGCTTGGTTACATTGTCTCTTGAAGAAAGTGTGGTGCTCGTGTGGAAAGTCGGATCCAGTTTTTCGAGCTTTTTCAATCCTGGCGCACCTCCACGCCAGGGACATGCGGGTTCGGAGCCTTTCAAGACGCTGTCATTTAATGTCGGCGAAGAAGGTATGTCAGGTGGTGCTACGGCTTAGTGTGGGTCCTTATCTTTTTGACCGTTAGCGAGCATGACTGCATTAGAAAGCCTCACCCTGGTTCGCTTTGAGTGGAGTGCGGAAAGAAGCACGAAGTTAAAAATTCGTGATAGTATACTTACCTTCAGTACTTGACATGTCGCAATAGGCTCATCTATGGAATGTATATATTTCAATGGAAAGCCTAGGATTTAAGGGATAGATTACTATGTAGTACTTATCAGCGATGCATGTCCATGAAAATCAACAGCTTAATATCCGGTGTAGGAAAGAAGGAAATTTCAATAGCTCAACGGAAACATAACAACGTTTGGGATCAAGGACGGGCTCGCTACTCATGCTTGTGGGCCGGTCAAACAAGAAAAGAAAAGAAAAGAAAAGAAAGAAAAAAGGGAGAGGAAAGGGAGAAAAGAGGGTAGAAATAAGTGATATACGTACCAATTAATCCCAACCAATTTCCGAGCGCTTTACTTATCAGCTGAATGAGGGGTGAAAGAAGTACTCGACATCAAGCTGGAAACTGATGCTCGAGGTACAGTCACACCTCTCGGCACCTGGACCGTTCAGTAGCGAAATGTTTTATTAAAAATTAAAGTTGGGGTATTCATGGCTAGAAAATTTTTTCATAGGTTCCTTAGTACAGACAGCTTCATAAAATAATATATATTCGACTTCAACCACAACGAAAGAAGACATAAGAGATTCGTACACCCCGTCAGCTGAGCATAAGGAGAAGCTTGAGTCAGAATTGCCATTGGAGGAACAATCTATTGAGATCTATAACGTCGCAGTATTTGCTAGAACAACAACACAGCCTTGGTGGTTGGACATACCAGTCTTTGTCTAAATTCCAGATAGAATTTGTCAGTTTTTAGTTTTCGTCACGGGTTTAAACGTCCAGATTAGGAACGGATTCATAATTTCTTACGGCTGCACGATGCGTCATAAAAGCCGATCGGAAATTTTAGCGCTTGCACTAACCCCGGCAGAACCCCGTTTCCTTTTTTTTGACACCTGGGAGCAGCCTTGACTGGCTTATTCTTGAAAATTATTCTTGGGCATTCCAGAACCATTATGCTACGCGGATTGGCTCTGGACTTTCTCAGTGTTTCCTCGCGAAGACAGTTCTACTTCAAAGCCTGTCCAAGGAGAGACACTTTTGCCGCAACCTGGAATACCCGTGGGTTTCACCGGTCCATACGTTAGTTCATTTTGCGTATTGAATATTCATTTAACTAACAGGTAAAGATAGCGGCTAGACACGGAGGGATTGATCGACCAAAACCCGGAACGGGGTACGTTTGAGCCACATTTTTAACTCTACTTCAGACGCGCTCATAGCTTGTAGTGTCGTTATCGACTTTAAGGATTCCAAAGGGACTTTAATCAAGACGGTCGAAGCTAATGAAGGGGACGACATTCTCTCTATCGCGCATGAGTACGACATCGACTTGGAAGGCGCGTGTGAGGGTTCAATAGCGTGCTCGACGTGTCATGTCATACTAGAGCAGGAGGTATTTAACCAGCTGGAAGAACCGGGTGATGACGAGAATGATATGCTGGATATGGCGTTTGGCCTGACGGATACGAGTCGGCTGGGGTGCCAGGTGAAGGTGACCAAGGATATACAGGATGGAAGGTGGGAGGTCAGGCTCCCGGCAGCAACGAGGAATATGTTTGTTGATGGTGTGCCTATTTTTCTATTTGCCTTTTCCCGGCGGCTGACGGGTGAAATAGGGAAGAAAGCATCACATTAATGTATTGCTACTCTACGAGTCCGATGTACCAGTAATCGATAATAGGGCTATGTCGAGTCCTCATTCATTGCCAACGCCGCATCTATGTGCTCTTTGAGCAGGATGTATCTGTATCTCAGTTCTCGTTTTCTACTGTGGGGCCAGGCGAGATGCCCGCAGTGAGCTGATTCCGTACGGCAAGAAACATTCAGTTCTGGGACAAGGAAATCTTAATTCAAGTCTTTCGTAACAAATGCACACACTAATATGGGGAGCTGCAACTCTCTCTTACAGCTATTAGTCATCTCTATTACGCCGTCTTCTACTCAAGTATGACCTAACTTAGATCGTTCTTTCACCAAACGTTCTCAGCAGAGGAAGTTGGATGAGAGGACAGAGGTCGCCTTCTCGGTGCGTCAGGGTGAAATCCTTTGTACTTGTATGGCATTCATGTCTAACCAAATACCTTGCAGCGCTTTACAATGACGAATTTTGTGGGTCTGTTGTTTTCAGGCTGACCGTTATATAGCAGGTCTGGAGCTTCGTTGATTAAGCATTCCACTGTGTGAAAAAGCATCGATGGGAGCTCAAATTGATGACAGCTTCTGTCGCGAAAGCACAACACTGATACGATTGAAAACGACCATCACATCGTACGAGATTGATCAAACCATGAAGATTGTACGAGCATATCTACGGATCCTACACCTGCCGTTGACTGTGAAGACGTCCACTCCGAAGATCCGCAGGAGGCATGCCGTTTTCAAAGTACTAGACTGGTGGCTTGACGATGCCGGAACTGATCTTGTAGTACACTATTGAAGAGTCATCTGCGGTTATTCCCAAATATATTTCCGACGGATCTGAGAGCGATTTGAAAGCAGATTGTAGCCTGGGAACAATCTAAGCCATGGAACCCACGGATGTGGATGATATCACGGACCAAGCGAAGGATACTGTTTCTGCCAAAGAACATGGGACGACGTAGACCAGTTCATTTGAATCAGTATTTGGTCTGCGACCTTTCATTGCACCCCTTGGGCACTGTTCTCCGAGATCAACCGGTTCAACGTCTTTCCATGATTGTGCTACGATGATATCAGGCCAAAAGAGAAGGGAGACCAATGAGTAAAAAATATCTGACCGTGGATTACATCGTTGTAGACTAAGAACAAACTGCCTGAAGTCTTCGGGTATTTAGAAAGTAGCAAAGTCAGGGCTGGCATCTGTGAAGCAACATTTAACTCAAAAGCGCAAAAATAATCATTGTGTTCCTGTCTTACAGATGGATGTGCGTTCATGGTGATCGGGGATTGGCTGACCGACTACGTTACATAAACAAACCAGGAAGCTAGATGCTGATTTGAGACTCAACAAAGCAGGATGTCTATTTTCAAAGGAAACCAATTGAGGGCCAGCACGAAAAATCAATCGAAGGACCTACAGGGCATTCTAAAGTTCTAACGACATATCTCCAACTGGTGCCACATTGATGTTAATACTCCGATGAACTCCGACCGCCCCCCGCCGAAGCCAAACAACAGCAGACGTATGCGCTTGGTCCCTTTACCGTCTCTAACAACCACCCTTTGAATTCTCTACATCTTCTTTTCTTCTTAATCCATACATTGGTGTATTCCGCAATGTCCGACCTCTGTCCAGTATACGCTCCCTTTTTCAGTGCAATGGTGAGGCACCCGGTTCGTCCTTGGTTCGGAATGCTGATGTGACTGGACTTTAGGGATGCACGAGCGCCATCGTGTTTACTTGTGTGTAGGCCTTCTTTGGGTCTCTCTGTGGTACGACTAGTACGGTGATGTTAACGGAAATTGTGTTTCTGGGTGTTCATAGGTATAGGAGCAAGGTTCGTCTCATTTTGATAGCCAGTACGATGAATACTCACATTCTTTGCTCGAGTGTAGTTATGGTACAGCAAAGTCTGGTGTCGGCATTTCTGCAATGTCAGTGCTACGTCCTGATTTGATGATGAAGTGTGTCGTTCCCGTTATTATGGCGGGTATCATTGCTGTAAGTCTCCTGACATAGCGCTTTTCCAGTCCTACTCCCATGATTTCTGATTATGTATTAACTTGCTGATACCCCTTCTTACGTAGATCTACGGCTTGGTGGTTTCTGTCCTTATTGCCGGTGACTGTACGTGTTTCTTTTTGGGAATCAAATGCAGTACCCGTATGCGTTTACAGTGAGCGTCACCATGCCCCTCGCACAAGGTTTCGTCCAGTTGGGTGCTGGTCTCTCTGTCGGTCTCGCTGGTTTGGCTGCTGGCTTCGCTATCGGTATTGTTGGAGATGCCGGAGTACGAGGAACCGCTCAACAACCAAGATTGTTTGTCGGCATGGTACGTGCAAGTGTTATTACGTTTTGATGCCTATTCTTAAACGTCTTTCAGATTTTGATCCTCATTTTCGCTGAAGTCCTGGGTCTCTACGGTACCCTTCAATTCATCTTATCTCTGTAGCTTTGCACTAACGTATTGTAGGTCTCATTGTTGCACTCATCATGAACACCAGCGGTTCAGATATGAAGGGAGTGGTATGCGAATTCTCTTTGCTCTTGTTCCAGCATGCTCAACTATTGCTGCCAGTGCGCATAAATTTCCATTGGGACGAGGCGGCACCAGAGCTTTGAAAACAATGGACACTTCAAATCACCCTACTTAGCCATGGCGGTTTTCGTATAATGATTCATATTCTTCCCGCTGCTCTGATATGTCTGCACATACCCAAAATACTTATTGATGCATTCACGGATCAGCTACCGCGAGGCGGCACACTACTGCGCTCAAGACTGAGCTGACGTTATAGTGACCCTCCTATTCCTTGGCGCCAAGATCGCGGAGAGAATGTTTCGTCACTGCGGTATGCCTTTGTATTGTGATGAAGGTCGTCGACCTCCTGAACACAAGTCACTGACATGATACTCACCCGTTGCGGCCATGCGCTCAATATTTTTACTCTGGAATCGGTGATTTCCTCCCGCTACAGAATATTATTTTATAGGTTTAATCGTTCTAGTCATACGATGTGGTTCCCTTTGGGAGATAAACAAAGGACGGGTCAACATCAAAAGACTACTCTTGCTCTCAATTGGTTATTGATTGAAGGATAGATCACGGATGATGTTTCAGGCAGGGAGAGACTGCCGTCATCCGTGCGCAGCGACGTCGAGAATGCCTATTAGTTGGCTGTGAAGTGTCCCTCAATATCTTACCGTCACTATCCCTCACTGTTTCATGCTGACCTTTTAATAACGACAGCGTTCTTGAACTCCCTAAATGGTTCCTCACAAATATCTTTCCCCCGGTGTCGCTACACGTACTGCCAACGCGTCTTATCGATTTTTAGCGAATGGACGTCGCTCAATCACCCTTATCTTCACCTTACTTACAACGGGAGCTTTATTGTGGTTGACGCGTTACCATGACCTAGTATTGAACAATGTGTCTCCACCTGCGTCGGTTGACACCGACCCTCCAAACTATGATTGGCTCAGACAGTGGGAGCACGATCTTCCCCAACACAACCTCAGCCTACCAATGCCCGAAGGAAAGGCCGGTCGTTATGTAAAATTCTCAAGTCAGACGCAGATGCTTGGGTGGAACAACGTCCTTGGTGTAGTGTACGATTTTCACATACGTCATGATCGTTCTTTAACCGATTTTATCATTCAGGCTCATGGACGCTCATCTTGCACACGAATCTGGGCGGGCATACGTTTTCTCAGATTACATATGGGAGCCAGCGCATTATCCGTGGACGAAGAAGGATGGATATGACTGGCCGCCGAAGACGCCACTAAGTGCCCTTCTTGCTGGCCCCGCAGCAGGGGGTCTCTGGGAATCGGGCGATGATACACCACGATCCGTCACTTCGCAATGGTTTGACATCGTCTGCCCTCGATCAGAGCGTCGTTTCATCCCCACCTCAGAAGTCAAGCAACATGTAGGGTGGTCAGAGGGGAACGTAATATTTGACAGGTGGGCTAGCCTCCTCCGCGAAGCGCCCGAGTCGTGTATCGAAGTCACTACATCCCCTGAAGATTCATTCCCCCAGGTGTTCGATTTGTGGTTGTGGGGAAATACTCGCATACTGTCCTTGTGGGAGCGTTTCTCCAAATCGGCTACTTCTCGACTCCTTACGACTTCGCCTATCGTCAAATCAGGTGTCGATAAGAATGAGTATCTATTCCTGCCGCGGGGGCCTCGCCCTATCTATCCTGCCAGCCATAATCCCTACGAGCGTATGCTTGCCATGCATCTGCGCAGAGGAGATTATGAGGGATCCTGCCGGCATTTCTCAAAGTACAGTTCTACGTTTTACGGATGGAATCAGCTCGAGTTTCTGCCTGACCGCTTTACCGTTCCCCCAGGCGACGAGGGCCCAGAGAGAGATGCTGTGTATCTAAGCCGGTGTTTGCCCACTTTCCAGGACGTTATCAAGAAAGTGCGGCTGGCTCGGGCAGAGTATCAGCAGGAAACGGGGGTGACGTTAGATGTGATGTATTTGCTGACGAATGAGAAGGGGAAATGGTTGGAAGAGTTACGGGACTCGTTGCGGGTCGAGGGATGGAACACGATACGGACGAGTCGAGATCTTGTTTGGGATTCTGCGGAGCAAAAGGAGTTGGGTATGGCAGTTGATATGGATATTGCTCGGCAGGCAGCTGTCTTCGTTGGGAATGGGGTACGTTGTTACTTTCGAGTTCTTTCTGAAGTGGACTGACTGATTTTTTCAGTGGTCCTCGTTCAGTAGCAATATCGTGCATCGAAGGCTTGTCGATGGGAAGAAACCGATCAGTACCCGATTCTTCTGATACCACTTTTTTTTTTTTTACCTTGCAGGCGTTGTTTTTGTAGCTTAGCTGTCATATTGGATCTTAGCTTGAAAGATTTTAGTTGACTAGACTATTTTATATTTATCTTGACGACGTTCAAGGGAAGACACGTTTGAAATTTAAGGCGGAAAGGTGCACGTGGATTTAGGCATGATATTAATTAATTATTCAAAATTCAAAATCAATTGAGACGCGATCGATGTAGCACGTGATCTCGCACTTCCTTCATTCGTACCATCACCATTGACGCGACCAGCGCCATCCACGCTAGTGTTGTTCACTACTCTCTCGCCTTTGCAGTAGGGCAAGGCTGAACACTATTTAGCACCGGAATACATCAGTTACATAAAATCAGCGCAAGATTCCAGCAGGTCGCCGTTTCAGATCTTGTGTATGTCTGTCTATAGCTTTTCTGACCAAGTTTCTGACGAGGTAGGACCTTTGTTATTGATTGGTATCGAACTCAATTCCATCCAGGAAAAACACACTGAAATTCTTTCCCTGATCACGTCGGCCATTCATGACATAGATTTCAGGCCATCTTTGAAGGAGATCTACGATGAACTAGCCAGAGATGACTCTGCAGCGTTGCTTCTAGTATGTACCACCGAGAATGATTCTCTCTTTTGACTGACGATGATAAGGATCCGCTGAACTTATTACCGTCTCTTCTTGGTAGTCCAGACAAAGCCGCATCGAAGATTCTCAATCTCATGGGGAGATGCTGCAACGCGAAGGAGATCGTCATTGGTGTACAGGAAGCCGTGGAAAGATTAGAGCATCACCTCGCCGGTGCTGATTTTGACGATGAACAGGTCCAGCCGAATGGAGAGCTCTTAAACCTCGTCAAGATGTACGCCGCAGGTGTGTTGCCGCCGATTATCAACACCTTTTCTGCTTCAACTCTGCATTTAAAGCTATTCCACGCCTCAAGTTTAGGAAGAAACGTGCAAGCGAAACGTTGAGACCTATCTTGCTGGAGCTGGCGTCTGCATTCCGTCGCGCAGGACCCCACAGTTTACGGGACGATGGACGCCAGATCATGGAGGCTAGTGCTGACCTCGTAATAAAGCTGGATTCCTGGGTGAAAACACAGCCGGATGCGCAAAATGATGAGATAGCATCATGCCGGGTTCGTAATAATCTGTCCCATATTCTGCTACTGATAGCTACGTTAGGCATTGTATCAGAACCTTCTCAACGATACAGTTACGTCGTATGAGCAGTGCATTCAGGCCTCTTTAGGCGCGAGAATTTTCGCCAGATGGTTTCCACGATTGAGCTTCCGATCCGTACCAGCTGCGGGATGGGAGGGCGGACAGAAAGCGATCAAAGCGATTTTGGTGCGGGGTTTCCTGTTTTTGAACAGTCTGGTACTAAGCATCGAAGTAGGACTCATATAGCTCCATTGGCTTTTCGGTCGAAGTCATGGCTTTGACACCTTCATTATGTCACTTCGTTCTTCTCGCTCACGATCAGGATGATTCTCCCAAAACCATTGGAACATTGTCTACGATGCTACCAATCATCATCAGCTGTATCCAAGCGAATCATACACTAGATGAATGTGTCTCATTGCTCCTGGATACTCTTCATCTCAATTACGCCGAGATACCTGAAGACATATCGATACCGTTGTGCACTGTCCTGCCAACTTTGGCTAGTGCACATCCTGACACATCCCTCCGTCACCAGACGTTTCGTGTCCTCTCAACAGCACTCTCGTTGTCCGCCCCTCCACTCCGGCTTCAAGTCCTACAAGATCTCTGTTCGACAAATGACTTTCCTCAAATGAGGGTTGCGGCAGTAGGTCTCGTGAAGGAAGCTGTCCTAGAAGCATTCGGGACCAGTGCACATTCGTCGAACATTTTTGCCTCACCGCGATTCTTGCAGGTCCTTGGACCAGTGTTGTTCCGCCCTAATCCGCCTGATTTCTTCTCGCCAGTTCCTTCATTGACTGTCTTGGTAGAATCTTCTGAACCTACACGACTTGTTGAATGTCTCGCCTTGCTATATGTTCTTATTCTGCAAGACAAGAAGAATAAGGTATGACATATCTTCGTCGCGATGTGTCAGTGTTAAAAGTCCATCTAATTATCAGACTGGTATCCGTGACCATGATAATTTGAAAAATATCGAACGTCAACTTCTCGGGCCAATTCGAAAAACCTTATTCGTCCTGCTGAATGACCCCGAGGTTGCAAAGAGTACGCAGCATGTCTTACACTTACATCGCCATTGTGTTTCTCATACGCTGGTGTAGAACATGTGCACGCGGTGCTTCCCCTCGTTTCTCTCAACACTGGGATCGAAAGGATCGACGAAACAATCCAGAAAGAAGGGCTGCAGACTTTGCACTAAAGGGTTCGATCAAGCTAACGAGATATTTCTCTATGTAATAGCTGGTAGGCATTTCTACCTGTTGACATATTCGCTGCTGATGCTACAGTAGGCGGGATGCGTAGACGATGTCATCTCTATCTTTTCAATGATAGACTTGATTGTTGTAAGTGACTACCCAAACTCGGCCTTACAATGTTCCATCATGATGGTGCTTCGTTTTAGGCTGCGACAGGAGGATCTCTGCACACTTTGGATGCGTCTCCACCTCAGTTGATCGATGATAGTATAACGGTATATATGACCGATCTCGCCTGTTTTGATTCCTATCCTTTCCCTTCCCTTCTTTTCCGCCCCTCTGGTGCTGCAGCGCGGTGCCAGCCCACGACACTGAACATTTATCGCTGAGCGATTATCATGAGCACTGGTTGCGCTACTGTTTTGGAAGTCACGACTTCCACACGTCGAGGAACGCCCAGAGCTGAGACTGCTCGTCGCCATCGCAAGCCTGCTGCAGCCAGGCGGTGTTCGGCTACTCCAGCACTGTATGTCGCGACTCTGTGGGCATCCATACCTGTAGTGTCGGCAGAGCAAGTCTGCCATACGACTGAGTGCGTTCGCTTATCGTTTTTCAGTAAAATCGTGTTTCTCAGAAGAAACTACATCTAGTTCTGGCGATAGTATATGCAAACAGCAAGTATCGACAGCTGTCAAGGTGGCTATCGGTGTCATCGTCGGTCAGTGAACGCTGCAATCAAATCATCTGATACAGAGTTTGACATGCCTTGCACAGTCACCGTGGTTCTTCTCGCTCTAGGTGTGATATACCTCGTTCGTCGCTTCCGCAGCAAGAAACAAGAAGAATCCGCCAACTTTGACATCGAACCCAGCCAAATTGAAGGTCCTCCAGCAACTGTAGTGGCGTCCTTGGCGACGACCTACGCCGCTAAGTATGATCCGTCCTCAGCACCAGTTCGTATGCATTCGAGCTTGCCGAGTATGCCAGGGAAGAGTAAGAAGATATTTGCAAATCTGAGGCAGGGACCCAGTACGGCTCCGACGAATCGTGTCGCAGCAGGAGGTTCGTACCCCAATGGGGCATACTCGTCAAAGGTGGGAAATGAGTTTCTTATCTTTTCAGGGCAATTTGAGCTTATTATTTCTGCACGTAGAATCCTCCGTCCCGTTCATTGCCTACGGCTGGGCCAAGATTCTAGTTACTGTAGACTTGATCATTTTATTTTATATATTCCAGACTTGCACTGCATATATACCATGATCGTGTCTTCCGTTTGTCGGATTTGATGGTCTTTCTTTGGCTATGTTTTCGTAAGTGGATTCTTGTATGCCTTTTCCTCTCTATCAACTGGAAGGCATGATGGATATTAGTCGATAGACCATTACAAGCAAAGAACTACGTCTCAGAATGCTGTGCGAATAAAGCGTAAACGAAAGAGTATCATGTCATGTGAGTAGTGAGGTACTGTTCCTGAACTATGAATATTTCACATCCTTGAAAAGCTCTGGATGCTCAACTTCCATAGCCACCTCGCCACCCGCCCCTACCTCTGCCTCTACCTCTACCTCTACCTCTACCTGTTCCCCATGCTCTGCCTCTGCTTTCGAAGTGGTAATCTAGGGGAGGTACGGGCTTGATGCCATTGCGAGAATTTGCATATCTCGGACTGTGACTACGGCTCCTCCTACGGCTCCTCTCTCTGCTCCTGCTCCTGCTCCGGGCTCTTCGATAGCCATACTCGCGTTCACGGTCATTGTAATTCGTCTGCTGGGCCCGATCATCTGCTTCGCGCTTTACATGAGAGGTTGGCGAGCCGTTGTGATGGCTCAAGGAGTGTTCTGAGTACTGTCTCTCAATTGGTGCATTGAAGGTGCTCGAAGATGCACTCGTAGGTGGGGGAGGGAACCCAGAAGAACTGGCCGCACTAGAAGGAGGGGGACCAGGGTACCTTGCAATGTCCCAGGGCACGGATGCATTGATTCCACTGTTACTGGCATTCGGTTGGAAGGGGATGGGTATTGGGATGGGTATTGGTATCCTGGCACTATTCCGTACATTCGGCATCGGCGTGCCGTTCATGGGAACTGGTACAGGGTTGGATGGAGCATGGGGATTGTTCAGTCTTGGATCTTTTGTCCTTGCGGAAGCCTCAAGCCTAGCAGCCTTTGCAGCCCTCATGGGTGCAAGAATGTCCAGACCTATGGGGTTGGCCTGTGTTCCTAGCCCCGAGAAGGAGGATGAGGGCCACAGTAATGGACCATCATCTCGTGGCTCCTCTTTGACCAATATTACAGGGGAAGGTGCACTTGCTGGTGGTGGTGGTGGTGCTTGCTGAATGTACGCAGGAGACATGGCTGGAGGCAGCACGGGTGTTGGTACGGGAGTCGACAGGGTAATATTTGTTGGAGTGGGGGATAATTGATCAACCTCTGCAGCTTTTGGAATCTTATTTATCTTGGGCAGAGGAGCCGTGGGTGTTTTGGGTGTCGAACGACTTAAAGACGGGGGTAGTATAGGCGATCCAGTAAGGCTAGTCGAGCCACCAAGCATTTTGTTTCGTGGAATAGCGGTCTGTGGAAGACTCGATACATCCGTGGCTATTGCAGAGATTTTGGGTTTGGTTGCAGACTTGGCTTTGGGCAATGGCGGTGGAGGCGTCTCTCCTTTTGGAGTCAATGATGCATTTTCCGTTGCTACTGGTAGCATCGGTGTGGCAGCAGCTTTGGAATTCACCGTAGTACGGCCCGTAGCTCGAGAGGAATTGGACTTGGCTGCACCTGTCTTCGCAGCAGTTGATTTAGTTTTTCCTTTGGTCGAATAGCTCTTGCTGCCGGTCCACTCCTCAGAATCTGAATCATCGACCCGCCTGCGTTTCCTTGATCTATTTGGCTCAGCCTTCTGTTTCCCTTTAGTCGTGGTAGCCTTTCTCGGTAAATCATCCATGACCGCATCTTCTTTAACTGTGACCATGAGTACTGATTTTGCAATTTCGCTGGCTGATCTATCCCCTTGCCCATCACTCTCAAAAGTCATCTTCTTCATCCCCTGCACAAACGCTAGCATGTTCTTGTATACTTTGGAATTGAAACGGATCTCCTGGAAATCATTCCTGACGCTTTTTCGTATCCGATCTACAGCATCAGATAGCTGCCGCATGGAAAGCTGGTCGCGATAGAGAAATATCATATAGGTGATCATGACGAACTCAACAGGGGAGACTTTGGGCGTCTTGAATGGTTTTGAGAGAACCGGATCCTGCACTAGCGCACAGAGTACATCAATAGTGCTATACACGTTCCGCCGTAATTTGAGTGTGACCTCGTGCTTGGTTGATAGCCAGGCTTCGATTTTTGGTGAACTCGGCTCAGTCGTGCTTTTCCCGAGATCGATAAGATAGACAGTCTGAGCCAGACACATAAAATCACGACCTCGGCTGTTTCCCCAAGGAAGATAACCTTCTAAGCCTGAGGGAGAGGACAACCTGTCCTTGACTTCGCGGATGAGCATCGGGTAGCTGCCATTGATGGCCTGCAGTCGTTCAGCGGGAGTGAGAGCGACGCCGAGCTGCACGCGCCGAAAAATTTCCCGTTCTTGATCGTGTGTAAGGTCATCATATTCTACGCAGGTGATCTGTTTGTTACTGAATCGAGATTTGAGCTGGGGAGGGAGAAGGGTGCGAGATGAGCCCTTTCCAGCCCCAGCGTTAAACCAAAATTTGCCGCCGTTTACTGAGTCTTTGTCTGTCTAAAATGTTAGCAGAGATGAAGCGGAGATGGAACTCAAAGCGCACGCATGATCTTAGAAGATATACACGAGGTCAGGCAAGGGCCAAGCATGAAAGAAAACCACGCACATGTCCATCCATGAATCTTTGTATTGACGACAGTCTCTGTTTTCCATCGATACATGTACGTTTCTCTTCTCCTTCAGAGCTGATCGATACAGCTGCGAGACGGTTAGCCGAATAGAATATATTAGTGATACACGCACCAAAAATCAGAGGTGGTATATAGTAATTATGAATGAGTGAGTCGATGAGTTGCGTTTGCTTGCCATCCGGCCATACGACATCTTGGAAAGGTGTAAGAAAACGCAGGGTTATGTAAAAATGAAACAAACCCCTCTGATATTCGGGATCCAAGTCTAGGGTATTGTCATAAAGCTTCCCTGCATTATTAAAAGTTATTGATGAGATGGATTACCCCCAATTGAGCGTTTTTACATACTATACAAGGATTCCACAGAGTACGACACGGTCCTTGGAGCACGCAGCGCGGGGTTAATCACGGCTTTTTTGTGTAATCCTCGAGTAGGCTTCGCCGAAAGAGATACGTCGTCATCTTCGTTACACGAGAGCTCAGTGAGATCAGAGTCGTCGGAAAACGACATTAGCGTGGCGTAGAATGTGAAGAGAAGGGTATAACTTGAACAGTCCCTAATCAGGCTTCAGTATTATAAATCGCAAATATATATATATGTGTTATTACCTTTTTAAGATACATGCCGTAGCGGCCGCATTGCCCAGGCAACACGATTCCTCTGGTTCGAGGACTTTTTGAAGACATTGAGAACTAGCAGGAGATGGAAGTGATATAACGTTGTGCCTTCCTTTGGCTGTCACTTAAATGATGCACATAAGCGCCCAGTTGTTATTGATAGGCGCTCAGACCCTGACCACATAAGTACCATTCTCCATCAGATGCCCCACAACTACTCACGCGCTTTTGGAATGTGACGATACCCCGTTCCGATAATCTCCCACGCCATGCTATCCTTTACTGTCCAGAACGAAGATGAAGAACAAGTGTTTTGAGTCTTGCTGGACTAGATCTTTTCTGTTCTTGTCACCTTAGAGCGTTTGTGATGTGTCCGTTGTTTTGTACCGGGGTTGTTGCTTGTTAGCTGTGTCGTGTTTCCCTTGTTCTGAAAATATCGCTTAAAAAATGGTTAGTCGTAGGTAACTGAGAATTTAGACCATCTCGGTCGACATGATTCCATCTTGTACTCGTCAAATCGGTTAAGAATGTATCCTTGGCTCTGTCGTTTGAGGCTCTCAACACCTTTGGCTAGCATTTTCACGGTTTTCGTAGGGTGTAGAGGATGCTATGCTTGGTGCTTGTTGCTGCCATCATGTGATATCGCGTTTTTCACGATGACTCTTCCTTCAAGTCATTCTAAATCTGTATGAACAAATTCTCCTATGTCTGATGTTGGAACAACAGCGTGGCTGTTGTGTCGTCGCACCATCTCGCCGCTTCTTCCCAAAGTGTGTTTATTTAACTATAACCATCCGTCTGTGAATCATATTGAGTCGGTGTCAGGCAGGTTCGGACTGGCGTTTGGGTAGGTGCTCAAGTACTATTCTTGCTTCATCAGCGCTTAGAATTTTATCTGGAGGCGCACCTTCTTCCTCTTCTCTTGTTATTTCCTCGTGTTACGACAGAAAGCATTAAGGTAAAAACCCACTGCCAGGGCAATCAATACTGTGAACGACGTTTACGATTGCAGATATAGATGACTGGTGGATGAAAGAAGGAAAAGAGAGTGTACAGTATTTGTACTACTAGGATCTAATAATAGGAGCAATACGTCAGAGGTCGGGCCGTTGCGAGTGAAATTGCGACATAAGTCGGTTTCGCACCTTCCTTGCAAATCCTGTTGCTTTTGTTAGTGTGGTTTGTGGTTTTGATAGTACTGGAGTATCATTGTTCTCGAGCCTTTGGAATTCGCCACCATCCTTTTCTTCGTTGCCTTAGCGACTTCACGCCTGTTCGTTAAAGCGTGGGAAAAACGAGCGAGGCGGTCGGATCAAGGGGGACAGACACGGGTATCGCTTAACCAATGTCTTCAATGAAGCTTGCCGTCCTTCTGTGTGACACACCGTTACCCGCCGTTGTTGCAACCTACGGAGATTATACCGCAATTTTCCGTCGCCTTCTCTCTTCCTCCTCGAACAGCCCTTCATTCACACTTGACCCCTACGATATTGTTTCTGCCAATTCCTATCCGGAAGATCCAACTTACTACGACGCAATTCTTCTGACTGGATCCAAGCATTCCGCCCATGGCAACGACGCATGGATACTGAGGCTAGTGGATTTCATTCGAACCACCGCTTCCTCACATCCTCAGGTGAAGCTTATTGGGATCTGCTTCGGACACCAGATTATTGCTCGTGCATTAGGCGGGGACCAGGCTTGTGTGGTCAACACAGCTGGTTGGGAAGTTGGCCCGACCAAGGTTGCATTGACACCACTGGGGGAGAAGATATTCGGAAAGCCGGGTGAATTGGTGATACAACAGATGCATCGGGACCACGTCCCTTTGCTTCCGCCTGGATTCCGTCTGCTCGCCTCGACATCCGTTGCCCCCGTGCAAGGAATGGTCAAATTTAGGGATGGGCGAGAGGAGGATGTGCATATCTTTGCGGTCCAGGGCCACCCGGAATTTACTGAGCCCATAGTATCCATTATTGTGGAGACCCGAGGCGCAAGTGGGATCTTGAGCAAAGAAATCGTCGAAGATGTGAATGAACGGAAGGATATACCCACAGATGGTGCCCTTATAGCCGATTCTATCTGGAGGATCTTGACGTCGAGCGGATAATGTTTGAGTGAGAATTCTTGGCTCCGATTAGCTAGTCTTTATAGAATTCTTACGTGGGATAGGACAGGAACCGGACAGGCTTATACCTTTATAGTTGTTGGCGGGATACATGATTGACTATGTCATTCTTAGATCGCTCTTACGGCGGAGCGCGTCTAACTTATTCAGTGTCGGGCTCAAACGAATGTGCTAGATAGGTTAATGAATGTGTATGGCCACCGTACCATCCAAAATCCCGAAACACCTCCACACGTAAACTCGCTAGAGCTGAGATATGATAGCCAGCCCAATGAAAATGGACGCTAGACTCGAAGAAGCCCTGAGGGATATAGATTCATTAGAACAGATATCGCAGACTTTGTTGTGCTGGCTACGGCAAGTTGGGCCGTGGTTTGAGTCGCCGCTGCGGCCGACGAGGCTTTATCGCACGACGTCTGATATACTATACCGGAATGAGTAATATGGTTTTGAAAGACGTGCAGAGAACGTACGTTGATTCAATTTCTCTCCTCCCTGTTGGTCTGCGGAGATATAACAGTCTATACAGGCAGAAACTCTACCCTGATACGACACGGAGCAGAGGCACTCGAGCTGGTTCTGCCCGCACATCTAACACCGAGAGTCAGCCAGAGAATTTCAACAAGGAGACACGTACGCTAATAGTCCCAAGAATGGAACATTGCCACGCACAGTTGTCTGGGACGATTGTAGTGTTTATGGAGCCGGGCGTGGTGCGTGATAAGAGTGGACCCGTGGCCGTGTCCAAGTTAGCAAGGACTGACGAGCGTCGTTGAGCTGGAGGAAAAACTGGTGTAATGGATGTGACCCCACCTGTAGCGGCCAAGAGGTTCAAGATGGCCAGGAGAAGAAAAGAGCGTGGGGGGACCGAGAGCATGAGAGGACAGTGAAGGATGGAAAGAAAGTTACTGGATTTAATGGTTAGCGGACTGACCATCATGCGACGATAAATAACTGTTTCATCCACAGGGGTCAGTCATTTCCAGGCACCGAGAGAGTGATGGATATAAGAGTAGGTGCATAGAGGTGTGAGCCTCGTCAGCTGAGCCAAGAATTCAAAATCTCCACTAACCACGATTTGTAGGCAGTGATATTTTGACGACGGACAACTGAAAAAGGAGGCACAGAGAGTTCCGTCCCATTGTGCAGTAGTAGTGATCAGAGGCATATCGATCGGCGCTAGATCAGAAAACAGGAGAGCACAAAGTGCCATCTAGCCTTAGGTAGTATATTCTGCCAATGCTTGATCGAAAAGGGGAGGAGGGTAGAACTTACCCCCAAACTCTTCTACTTGCAAGGAAGCCACATTGTTCAGGCTAGGAAGACGTTCGTCATATTGCATCATGTTGCTCATGTCTTCATCTCCCAAACGTTCGGCCTGTGTACTCAACGACGTGCACATTAGTGGCAGTAAACTTTACGTTGATATTGCATAGCCGAAGTGTGCTCTGACTTACATAGGAATCCAATAACGACCAGTCAAGGGCACTGGCTGGCTTAAGTTTTTGGACGAGTGGGAGGGGCTGCCTTCTAGACTCATCAAACCAGGTCAACGTAGGATGTTGCAGAGATGGACTTCCTTCAAATGGAGATGGTAGCCACCCGGTATACCTGTCCCAGATCGTTGAGATGGACGCTTATCTTCTGCAAAGAACGAAATACGTCACGAATGAAAGATATCAGGGATGCCGGCGGGTCGTCCTTTCAAAACTGGATCAATCTGTTTGTAGAAACGATGCGACGTGGAAAGGGAGGTAAGGGAAAGATCAAGGAAAGATGCAAAGAGAAAAATTTTCCTTGAGGAGCCTTTTGGTGATTGGACCGTATTTGTCCACGTTATTCCCCAGCAAACCATCATGAGCAATCAATGTTAGGTGAAGGGACATGTGGGTAGCAGCGCATAATTCAGTGGAGGTTGGTGCAAATATGTCAGGATTCTGAAGATGAAGACCAGGCATGCAAGTATGACTTGGTGACGTAGGTGACGAGCGGCACGGTATGAACGTGACACAAGAACACATCTTCATAAGATGGGTATGTCATTGCGCATACATTTAAATGTGGATTTGACGAGCTCTTGAGGTAGTGATACTGGCGCCACTGCCTTGTCGATAGCGCGAGGGACGACGTTACAGAGCATGGAACTGTAACAGAGAGTTGCAGAGGGTGATAGTACAGCTGGGAGATTTCGGTTTCTGCAATGGACGGCAGAATCTGAATGTTGTGATTACAACCGCCTTCAGTGCGGTGTGGCCGTATTCTGTGAACAAGCATACGAGTCATGCCGGTTGACCGGTAAGTTCCGACAGTCCCTTATTTAGGCATCACCTCCCGAAATTCAATTTCCACGCATTGGAAATTTCCTCGACGTGCCTTCCCCCTGTAAACACAGAGCATAGACCATGTGTTGCCTGTATCCCGGTTCTCGCTCCTTTGTTTTTCACAAGCCTCGTAAAAATGTTCCTTCAGAATTTGTCATAACTTTGGAGGGTTCATCGATTTTCTCCAATTCCAATGGGCGGCGTCGCGGCGACGAAACTGTACCGGCTCTTCGTGCGTGTATCACGGCGATGACATTCTCGAAGTAAGCGTTTATTAAAAATTCTTTTCTTTCATGCAATACATACCAATTATATTTATCGTCTTGTTCTGAGTCAGATTGCCGGAATCTCGGTAACTTCAAGTTCCTTTATGGCAGTGTCACTCCGCTCCGTACTATAAAAGCCATATCAGAACCATATCTACCGGTGATCTGGCCGATTCCGATTCATTACTTTATTTATGGAAATACCCGGGTACCGCTTGTTTTTGGCGCCGCGTTATTTTAGCGGAGGAAAAAGCAAGGGGAAGGTTTTGTATTGTTCAGAGTTAGAGCTGTCTGTAAATGGCGTACTTCCATTACTTGACGAAATCATCCGATCATAGGTCCCTGAAGGCCGATCTTCTTATGTGACTGATGCAGGCTAATGCTATGATGAGGCGCTTGCAATTGTGCCCTTCAACTATCCTTTTCGGTAACTGTCGCAAGTGGGCATTGAAAGAATCTTTTAATAATCACTATTCAATTGGCATGAAGCGGGTACTATCTTTCCCTGTGGCTGCGCGAAAAGAAATGAATGGTATTGACGGTCGTATCAATGGCCGAAGAAGCCTCTTTGATTTCTTGCAAACGCCCCAGCGTCTGAGGTGCAAAATTATGATAATGCATTGAGCGGTTTTTCTGTGGCCTTCTTACTGTCATATTAGCTTGACAAGATTCGAATAAATTCTGTTTACCTAAGTAGCTTCTAATTTCTCTCTGAGAGATGATAGAATGTACAATGGATGAATTACCATTGACATGGCTACTGGCCGGAATTTGAGTACCATAAGGACCAAGAATGCCAAATAAGCGTCAATATGAAAATTTGTCTTCCGAAAGTAGACACAAGTTTCGAAAATCAACCAATCATGGCTCGGGACGAGCTCATCGATTCGCGCGTCTCGGTGAAGCAGTGCAAGCGTGCCGTCGACGCTATACATTCTTACCAGACGAAGAAGACTGAAAAAGAATCAGCAAATGAGCTCTTACCGGGGAAAGAGCAGTTTGTTTGGCTGAATGTCGCGGTCAAAAAATTTGCTGCCGAGAGGAAGATAATGCCCGTACGAATGTAAGTCGTACATCCTCGGATCTTATCCGGTGCTGATATCGCGCTAGCCCTGTGGTTCACCCTATTGTCGACCCCCGGACATCAGGCGTCTGCCTCATTACGAAAGACCCCCAACGAGAGTACAAGGACTTGCTGGAGGCTCAAGGTATCAAGTTCATCTCTCGTGTCGTCGGTATCAACAAGTTGAAGGGGAAATTCAAGCCCTTTGAAGCCCGAAGAATACTGCTCAAGGAAAATGGGCTGTTCTTGGCTGACGATCGAGTTATCCCTTTGCTTCCGAAATTGCTGGGTCAAAAGTGGTTCAACGCGAAAAAGTGCATCTAGTACCCATCTGTCTTATTCGTCTCATTGAACCACAGCACAGGCAACCCATCCCTGTTACCCTGACCCGGAAGGATCTCAAAAAAGAGCTTGAGTATGCTATACAGTCGACGTACATGAACCAGAATCGTGGTACCAATACGTACGTACTAATTCTACTTTTGCTACGTCAACTCTAACGTCATCTACTGTAGCACAATTAAGATTGGAAACATGACCCACACACCCGCTCAGCTACTCGCGAACCTAAAGGTTGCTCTTCCCGTGATCGCTCAACGCATCAGTGGTGGATGGGACAACGTACAAGCCCTCTCCATCAAGACTAGCACCAGTGTCTCGTTGCCAATTTGGAGCTGTTCTTTGGGAGACGAGGAAGGTGGTCGATGGGCGGGTTTGAGTGTCGATCCCGACGCGGAGAGTAGTGCAGAAGGAGACGGTAATGAGGCCATGGAAGTCGACAAGCCCGCAACGAATGAACCAAAAAAATCTCCGTTGAACGGAAAGAAGCGTGCTGCTGCAGATGACGAGCCGGAAGAAACATCTAAACCCAAAAAGAAAACAAAGGCTGTCGAAGGCGAGCCTGTACCGGAGCCGTCCAAAACCCTGAAGGGGGAAGCTCCTGCTGTTGCAGCAGATTCGCCACCGAAGAAATTAAATGACAAAACTGCCACTCCTTCTACTGCAAAGGTCGCCGCTGATTCATCGAAGAAGGCGAAAGCTCCTGCTCCCAAGGATTCCGTCCCCCCTGTGGCCGAACCCGCTCCCTCTGCCGATGTCCCTTCTGCCAACGGTGAATCTAACAAGAGGAAGAGGCGCAAAAAAGCCAAAGCCTCTTCTGACGCTCCAGTTCCTGCCCCCGCCCCCGTCCCAGCTCCAGAGCCTTCACCCGCTTCGGAAACCCAGAAGGTCCCGGAAATTACTCAACCGGTCACGCAAGATGAAGGTACAGGGACGAAGCGGGCGAAAAAGCGAAAGGGCGTAAACAAGCAGACTGATACTCCTAGTGCAGCGAACGATGACGCGAATATGGGGGTATCGGCAATCGATGACGAGAAGAGTACAAAGGTGTGTATCATCTTGGCTTTGTTGCGCAACCTCCTGATAGATGTCAAAGGTATCACCCCAGGAAACTGTTGCGCCGCCAGCATCTGCCCCCGTTGACGGACCTTCCAAGAAAAATAAGAAGAGAAAAAAGGCGAAGACAGCAGATGATGGCGTCGCCAAGGTTCCGGTGGATTCTCTCACTGCGGACGATCTCAAGCAAAAACGCAACGCCACCCCAGGTGAGAAGAAAAAAGATAAGGTTGTCAAGGCGAAGGGAGGCAAGAGCGCAAAAAATGAGATTATTGGAAAGAAATCTGTTTTAGCGTAGTATTCTTTTTTTTTCATGTACTGGATTACAGTGGTTGTTTGCCGGTGAGCACGATTGCCGACTGCCGGTATCCATGGATTGCGCCATGCTAACCGATGGTTGCTTTGCACCCTCCACGTCCTCATGGTTGCAAGCCAGAGAACTTCGACAAAACTCTCGATTCCTCATTCGATTGAGCCTAACTGTTGCATTGTGGGCATCCTGCAGCAGCTGACACCGGATCAGCCAACTAATGGCAAGAAGATCGCTCTGGTGTGTACCTAGAGATGCCTCAATGCGTCGTCCAGACACCATGCTCAACGTTCGTCGCTCCTTGTCTCGCCGGTAGATTCTCCATGGTTCTGCGGGGTACGCCTTCCTCCGCACGCGCTGCGAATAGTGTTTATCTGAACCTTACGGCAGGCACAAGGATTATCTGTTTCACAAGGCCCTCGGACTCAGTCTTCCTTTGGACTCGTTTCGTTTTGATTTTCGGTAACTTTATTGCTTCAATGCAGATATCGCGCAGTATCATTAATCGTTGCTACAGCGGGTGCCATGAAACGCCCGGGACTTGGCGGCAACACGGTTTGGAGGACGAAGTGGCCGACATCAACGTCGTGGTCGAGTATCTCGCGACAAAGTTTGGATATCAGGTTGATTTGATCGTGGGGCACTCTAGAGGGTCATTAGTTGCCATGCGATGGCTATGCACTACGGAAGCTGGCAAGAAGGTGTCGGGTTTTGTCAATGTATCGGGGCG
Source organism: Armillaria sp. CMW 4456 (assembly GCA_028551335.1). Taxonomy (NCBI): domain Eukaryota; kingdom Fungi; phylum Basidiomycota; class Agaricomycetes; order Agaricales; family Physalacriaceae; genus Armillaria; species Armillaria sp. CMW 4456. The sequence goes on from JANDKJ010000378.1 coordinate 88,651, forward strand.
ATACCGCATGCATGTAAGTCTTTCTTTGAAACGTTTCGCTCTTCAGGATTTGATTCGCTTATTTCCTATCCTAAAGAAAATTCATGGTAAAAGAAATACGCCGCCTCTCCATATCGTATCGTTAATTTTAGGTCTAATATGCAGAGACTGTTCTGGCAAAGAAGTGGTCGGAGAGCTTCCTTTCCCAAGGATTTCATATCTGGACGCCCACAGTCGCGAGGAAGGTTCTTTCGATCAAGATTCATCCGGAAGACGTCGAAAATTTCTGCAAGTTTGATACGTCTTTAGTTTGGGACAGATTCCCTCAAGGCACTGATGTCCTAACCATACATGGGCTGTCAGATACACAGGTCCCGCCGTTCGTTTATTTTCACTTCATAAAAGGTTTGGACTTACTCCATAAATGTAGATACGACGCCATTATCTATGCCAGAGCATTGAGTAATCGAGACCCGGGAACACACTCACTCCATCTCATGGAACATGCGGATCATAATTTTATTGGACGACAGGATGAGGTTGTTGCAGCGATTCTAGAATGGTGGGGCGCTCACGAACGCGGGGATCTCCAATCAGGTATATGGAAAGGGACAGCAGCTGATCTTAGAGGCAAGATGTAACCATGTGCAATACTTACATGAATTTGTTCCTAGGGATGAAGGTCGCAATTTTGACATGATCCATTACTTGGGATGTATGCCTGAAGATGCCTAAGTGAGCCTTGAAAGCAGGTACGTGCCGTTATGATTTTCTACATTTGATATTCGACGTCCAATTATGACATATGCTTTGATGAATGTTCGTATCAGCTGAACCGCTTGCGTTCCTTCCTTACCACAGCGTGGTGGTGGCTGACCAGTGCCTGATAGGCATGCCGTCAAATCCCCGCTAGCTCTTGACGCGTACAAAGAAAATGAAGGCTCCATCGGTTCTAGAACGTCTTGACGCGCTTCCCTTGATATCAATTGTAGCAACGCGTCATCACATCTCGCCTGTGCGCGTGATCCCCAAAACTCGAGATCCATGCAAGGACAAATGAAACAGTAAGTGGTTCTTGTTGCGATACGCGATCAGTTAACAAATGTGCAACAACTAGGAGAAACTACGACTAGACTATAATGTTAACGGAATAAGAATTATTTCAAGATAAGTAATCAGGTGTATGTCAAGTCCATGAACTTTGCGCTTCTATATAAGATGAGCTGATAGCAGGAGATCTCCGTTTCGCGACGCCGGCGATACCATCAGGTCAAGGCCCTCCCGCCATCGAGTTTCAATAAATTATGATGCATCTGTCTCCCCTGCGTATACAGCATCGTCGACGGATGGAATGTGTCGGAGGCATGTTTCGAGTGGGTGACGAACTAGGTGAATGATAGGGTATTATTGGTGGGGTTGCTGCGCTGACTTGTCAGACGCGGCATATTCACGAACATAGCCACATGGGTAGCGGTGTCGGTTGAGACTGGCCGTTTACTGTGCAGCAGGGATGGAATGGAAATGGGAATCGCGGATTAGAAGAACACTGGGCCTGCGGATGATGCACCCCCCTTGACTGTTGTCTGCGAACCCTGCGATGGCTTTGAAGACCCTTGTGCTGGCATGATAGATGAAGGGATGAGGATGGGTTTGTAATGAGGTGGTAGGTGGGATCCTGGTAGTGAAGGGATGACTACCGATAAGAGGTTGAACTGGTTCTGGAGAGGGAAACGACAACTAAAGGGTCTTTATATAGGATCAACACGCCGTATTGAGGCAAATTCCGCACGCGGCCACGAAATGCTATGGGATGACTAGCCATGACTCAAAACGGTAAAGGAGTTAACGGTGGCTTTACCCAGCATAGAACTCCCACGAAGGCGCTCGTTTGACAAAATGACGACGATGATTTCGGCAACACGACGCCCAGCTTTCCAACGTTTCAAAAAATATACCATTGGAGGTGCCCGTTTTCGGAAGTCAACACCGCAAAGCTGTTGGTTCCTTCTGCCTTGTGCCAAAATAAAGCGAATTCTCTATTTCCTCGCACAGCCTCCAGTCCTTTGCCGTCAGGTACCTACCGCCGAAAGCGGACATTTTCATCAGTAAGCCGATCGTGATTTTGGAGACTTGGTTCAAACCTGGCTCGCGGCCAGCGCTACTTGGCCACATTTGCCGGTGACTCGGTGCAAGGTTCTTGCCGCGGCGCGCGTTTGACTCTTGAACAAGTCTATTCGGGCTGGTTCTCCTTCCGAATACAGTCCGAACGCTCCGCTTCGAATTGATGGTTTTTGGTTACAATTATTTTCGGGTGCGTTCAAAGGTTAGCTTCTTCCAAGTTGAAACATTGACGTTTTCGTGCCTCTTGAATCTTCTCACCACCAGCTCCTCGGTTTTCAATGGGATGCGTAATGCTAGCAATATAGGCATTCCGGTCATTTCAATGATCATCAACGTCATCCGGCACTAGGGGGCCGCCCGGCAAAGGAGTGATCCTGATGAATGCAACGTCGAATTTAATCGTGGACATGGCTCCAAATATAAATCTTTTTTTTGTATGTGACTCAGGCATGCGTACTGGTATCCAAACCGTCAGCAACTCTCGATCCTGTCACCAGGGTGTTGCAGCTGTAACTGATCCACATGTGGTTGCGAAGGTACCTGGGGGATGATGAAGCCAAAGAGACTGATCAAAGCGGAGGCACGGGTTGATCCATTCGTCAATCGCACGATTCAGCCCTGTCCAAACAATTCACGTTCCGTCAAGATTGACAACGCCCCGTGTACAGGCCCTGTGTTTCCCAAGATTTAATGAACGGCCATTTGCTTCCGTTCAAGCCTCCCTCACCCGGCGGATTTAGCGGCTGAACGTCATCGTGGCTGTGCTTAGGAATCTTCAGTCCCTCTCGGACATCAGAACGAAGTTACCCCAGGGCATCAAAGAAGCCTCGACGTTCTTCAAAATGCACAACACCCCCTGCGTTCCGACAATTTTTTCGAACATCATAACACGCGGAGCCCACGACACTGGCCTAGCGCTGTGCGCTTTTTGTACCCAGTAAAGGATAGTTCGTTTTCCAAACCCGTTCCAAATCACTATATCTGTGCGATGCTCTCGGATACGTGATGAAAGGGGCGCGTGTGTATTATTGTAGCCCATAGTGATTTGATTGAGTTTATTGCGTATGCGCAGGCTTCCTCCTAGTCCACACTTAGCCTGAGAAGTCTCTCCATTCTGAATTAGATTCAGGGTGATTCAGACGTATGCCTCACCATTGGCGGCCTGCTGACAGTCCTCTAGCGTGCCTTGATATTGTCACCGAAAACGATAACAAACCAGGCTCTACCGTGGTTCTCTCCGGTAACCATGGATAGAAGACCTCGTTAGTGGGTCGACTATCCACAACGGAGCGGCCCGACTCGTGTGTGCTCGAACTATCGGCCATATCAAGAACACGAAATTCCGGGATTATCGTTAGTTCAGGCATCTAAAATCGTAAGCGGCCCTGAAGGTCCACTCAACGTGGCTTTCGCTGAATGGGAGAATCAGAACGGGCTATCGGGAGATCACTTGCTAGTTAATGAGAGGGGCTACGATGTTCGCAGCTTGCCAGCACAATGAAATGGATCACCTGGCAAAGAACGCAACACTTGTGTGATTGGCGACGGCGATCAAATCACCGGAAGTATCTTGGTTTAAAGTAGTAGGACAAGCACAGTTCCTTGCGTGTGCTGACGACAAGCTTGAGGTGTGGAAGCCTATACTTGTCGACCGTGCAGTCGCTGAGTGCCAAGTTTCTTGTGAACGGGAAAGGGAAGAACCGAGGCGATTAAGGTGCCCAGTGAAATTCAGCAGCGTGGGTGGACTGCATCCAAAGCCCTCTATGCCTTGTCCCACGGCCGGAGCCTTGGCACCGTGGAAACAAATACCCGCTTGAGTAAACAAGGATATTGGCAAGATGCATGAGAAAGGTCTCGAAGTTGGTCGGTCCACTGATCCTACTTGTTCGTTCTGCTGGACTTCGGTCCATCAACCAAGCGCCGGAGCGCCACTATTGGTGGGATACCACACCATCAATGTCATAATAGAGGCACAGGCGTCAATCAATGCTATTGATAACTTGATAGGACAGTGAGATGATTTACGCAGTACGACCTAGAACCTAGGAAGAACCAGCACCAGCGATGCCATGGGATTATGGATCAAAAAACCAGGATGACTCCGGCAATTCCCGCCACTCACCGATCAATTGTCAAAACGGATCTCTCCATTTTTGAGGTGCTCCAAGTTTGGAAAACATTGATGATAAAAGAACATAAAACGAAAAAAAAAAAGTTATCCAACGTAACTCAAAGGGACCAGTCCGATTAAAGGGCAGTTATGCTATTTCAGCAATTATTTTCCCTCTATCAAGACAATCAGATCAATGACGCCTGTCGGAGGGGAAAAAAACCTACATGTTCTTGTTCGCCTCCATTTCTCTGTGAGCTTCTTGGATATCGTTCCAATTATAAACCTACAGATATGTGTACATATCGTGAGCGACAAGAAAAGGTTTGCGAATTCATAAAAGTCACACCTTATGGATGTACGTCTTGATAGGACCATCCCCTTCGCTTCCAGTAACGTTCCCCAAAAATTGGTCCCTCAGGCTGTTAGGTTGTCAGATAAGACGCAACGAATGCAAGTAGGCTTACCGGGCAATCAAAGCTGCTTGATATTCCTGGCTGCGAGCCCTTAACGTTGAACCCTGGATCCGGAGACGCTTCAACAGTATGGGCCGCAGGTCCACAGAAGGAACGGTGAAACCTTTCTTACGATAAGGCTGCGATACATTAAAGACTCGAGGATCACTTACCACTGAGGAACGCGAACAATGTTATACGACCGTCGATAGCAAGCGAATTGAGATTCTTATTCCAATGTGTCTGACCAACAAAGTCCAGAACGACGTCGACACCCTTTCCCTCAGTGATTTTAAGTACTTCGGCTGCAAAATCCTGAGTCTTGTAATTGACTCCGTGCGTCGCGCCGTTGGGGATTGAAAGTAGCCAGTCGAGTTTTTCCTTCGTAGAGGTAGTGGCGATGACATTCTTCCTGGAGGGATATTAAACTGTCAAACATACGTGAACAATGCTTGTACTGACGCGCCGAGCGAGCGGGCCATCTGAATGGCGGCGATACCAACCCCAGATGCAGCGGCATGTATCAGAACGCTCTCGTCATGCTTGAGTTCTCCGTATACAGTAATTCCTTGAAAGGCTGGTGAAAGTTGAAAAGGTTCCTACGGTTTCTAATCTGAGAGTGTCATACCGGTCAGAAATACTTCCGGAATACTGGCCGCCTCAGCCCAAGACAGATACGAAGGCTTGGGTATCAAATGGGTCTCTTCCACGACGATATATTCTGCGTACGCTCCCTGAGATACGGGTGAGAATCAAGAGATGTTTTTGACGGTATCACCTTACACCCGCAGCAATACCAAATACCTCGTCACCCTCCTTCCAGTTACCGGAGACGTTGGGTCCGAGCTCAACGACATGGCCCGAAAACTCGACGCCGAGAATCGTAGAAGCTCTGGGCGGGAGCGGGTACATTCCCTCTCTTTGGAGTATATCCATGCGATTCAGCCCAAAAGCCTTGATCTGTAATAAGTCTGACATGAGAAAGAAATCATCGTTGTGTCGGCCCGATAACAGTCACATACTTTGACAAGGAGCTGCCTTTCCACAGGAGCTGGTGTCTCAGCCTCCCCAATGAAGAGATTCTCAAGTGGTCCCTTCCCGTCTTTGATCAGTACGGCTCTCATCTTGTTTCTGGCAATTCCAAACAAAAGCTAGCTGGTTTCAGATCAGTGTCGGAGTAACGTGTGATAAATGATGAATATCAAATCGATATGACCGAGCGATGGTAGTGAAACTGAAAGAGTAAGGATAAGCTTGAGAATGATGATAAATCATGGGAGATGGAGGGGAACGGGATTATGACATCATCATTACAAAATCGATAGATCCGGTCCGAGTGCTGCCGCCAGATACGAGTTCGGTTCACTCTGGACTCAGAAAATACGGTGTCCTGGTCTGTGAAGTAAGCCATAGGCAACCAGTGTGATGACCGAAGAGTAAAGTATGTACCCCCAGCTCACCACGCTTCTACGCAGTATTTTTGACTTTAAGTTGAATTCAAGAATCACGAGCGAACGAACTGCTTAACTTGGGACACCAAGTTTTATATCTAGCATCCCAGACCACTGCGGCACAAATCGTAATTAGTAGAACAGACTTGTATGAAGTCTCAGGGACGCCGTGTTGCCGTGCCTTCGTCCTGATTGGCGGTTCGGCAAATACAACCCTCGGAGGTTATCCACCCTCGATTCAGAGGAGCCCACAAATCTCGGACATGGGAGTAGATATAGGATTGTGATCTACCTCGGCTCCGTGATCGCGTGAGTGTTTCCGCCAGAGGGAAATATCGCTGTCATTGAATGCCCATCCATGGCCATGGGGTTAGGTACCGTTAACAGACGTACCGGCGTGGGCTCGTTATTGATAAATAGTCTTAGGGCAGTAAGACGTAAACAATCTGAGGGGTCGTAGTTTTGGTTCCTTGTTTACAATTAAAATTAAGATGGGTCGTAGAAACAATCACTATGAAGTCACTGTAAGTTTATGGTACGTGGACAAACGTCAAAATTTGTGCCATACCGAGTAAACGACGAGTACAAACTAACAATCAATCCAGGAGATCCGAGCGTGACTATGATAACCTGTTCTTCAAGCTCGTACACAAGACTTCCAAGAGGAAGATGAAAAGCTCGAGACCCTGTCCCTCTATACCCCTGGTGATAAAGCCAGGTTTGACATGGCAACGTGAAGCGAAGATTCTTCCGCCGTAAGTATCTCTCATCCTCCGAGATGACACGGAGTTGGTCACCACTGCACTTTCGATCCTCTCCCGCACACCACCGTGTTTCGTTTGACTTGGCATTAGGCACACCTAGCAGCTAGCGGGCTGATTGTGAATGCATTATATGCATGCGCCCCAGAACCCCCGATAGATGTACATCGGGAGCATCTCATCTCACTCTTTGCCGCCCAGGCAAATGATGAGCTCCTTGTTAGATCTCATACAGGCTCGGTCAGGAACCAGTTCAGATCTTAGCCAAAGGCACTGGTCCGAGTCGAGGGATGTTTGCCGCTTTTGACAGCAACATGGCATTGGTAAGTATCGGTCCAACATCATTATCACACCTTGTGTGCGAACTTGACCTGCCGCGTAGGGATCTCAGGCCATCTATTTCGTGTTGAGGACGGCCGTTGTGGCATCGGAGTATGGTCGAGGCCGTCGTCACGGCAGACAATATGTACAGCCCAAACGACGCCACGCAAAAAAACTCTCGTATCCCAACGCTGCCGTGGTTTTTCGACTTGACGACGCGTCAGTCAATCCACATGCAGGCGTGCCAAAACAGCCATGACCATGCCAAGCGTCCGTGCCTTGTAAATCATGATCACAATACACCATCTTATGCACCGTACACGGATGCTGGCATATCTCACCAAGGGCATTTCGGTCCGCACAAGTCACCACACAGCGCCGGCAATCCACAAAGAGCATGCATCCTTGTGTTCGACCTGAGACGCTGGGAACGACAGAAACACAGAAGGCCAAGCGCTTGTTCGGAAGGCAGGCAATAGAAAGATATCTCATTAGTAGAGATCTTTCCCCTTTGCGCCCAGTTTCAGTTCCGCTCGCTGTAAGCATGGTTTTAATTATAACGACGTACCCATGGACCTAGTCGAATCAACATCGCTTCGGAATTCGGTGAAACGTGGAGCACCTCCTTCGTTCTGTTATTTGAGGCTGTTCGCGCCAGAGATTCTGAATCAGAGGACCAGGGTCAGAAACCGAGGTGATCGCTGTGTACTGAAGAATCTGGTAGAAATTGGGAGTCCGCGACGCGACGGAGGGCAAGAATAGCGTGATGGGATGCCATGGGTGACAGAGGCTCCGATCCTGGTGGGTTCACCACTTGAAGAACTCTAATTCTGTGAGTGACTCGTTTCCAGGCAAGGCAGTTGAGAGAATGATCTACAGGCTAGAAAGATGATTTATTATTCTTCCAATGATGTTAGACTGTGAAAAGCATGGCAAGCATGTATCGTTCCATTGGGTGACTCGGACTTGGAGGAAGGATTCGAAGCCACGTGGTCGCGCTTGGAGGATTAAGGTTTGAAACTCCGCATGTTGGCGGCGCTAGAAAATCAAACCTTGAAAAAAAAAAGCACAGGCGTTCCGTAAAGTTTGTTTTGCCTTCAGCAACTCACCTCCATCTCATAATTATAACTTGTGAGTGTTCTTTTTTCATTCTTCCGTTTTTCGATATTCGATAGCTGTGCTGTTGTGTATACCCTGATGATCTTTGCTATGGTCCGTGTTTCCAAGTGCGACTAGACACCGCATCCAAACCTGCCGATATCTTTACCTAGCTTTCTGACTTCTCACATTATTTATCTTGTGTACAATTTCACTGACTATGTTTTTCTGCAGGTATCAAAATGACGTTTGTTGATATTAAGTATCGTGAATTCTTGGTAAATGTTTCGCCACATCGTGTAATATAATGGCTATGTTTTTTTCCTTATGAACACGAACGATATAACCAATGGGTCGCACTTATGATAAAAATTTAAAATTATCAAGAACAGCCAGTGTACCGACTAGGCGCCTTTGTTCCTTCCCAGCAAATGGTATAGTGAGCTACCACCTACCACAGCACACAGCAAAGAATAGAATGATCTGGCTACTGTTGCGCCTGCAGGGCCTTCATCTGCGCCAATAACGTAGTCGAAGCTGCAGGACAGCCAACGCCCGGTCCCTCCAAATTCTGCAACGATATCAACACCGCCGTGATCCTCGTAATCTGCGACGCAGTCGAGTTATCCGTAGGGAAATCTATTGCCACGCCCGTATTGTTGACAGCATGGCCTGCAGCGACATTGGCGCTTAGATCCTGCGCCGTTCGTCAGCCTCTAACTCTGTGTGCAGGAGGTGAACTCACTTGGATGAACGAATCCCTTTCGGGCGGGCAAGAGCACGGGATCAGTACGGGTTTGCCGTCAGCGCCGGTGGTCCCGTCGCAGTCACCTGTGCCGGACGGGTTGACCCCAGCCTGTATTCCGAACTCGGGAACTAGGGATGGATCAACTCCGCTCTGAGTGGTGCTCGACCCTGCGGAGTTGTCGCTGGCCACGGCGGAAGTCACAGTGGCTGGTGCAGACGAAGACGTTACTGTCGATGCCACCGGCGAAGACGTTGTTGACGCGATAGTAGTTCCGTCTTGTATGGCCTTCTGTTGCGCCACGAAAGTGGTAGATGCAGCAGGACAGCCCACTCCCGACCCGTTGAGGTTCTGTAGGGTTACTAGGGCAGTTTGGATCCTCGCGAGCTGAGACGCTTGGGAATCGTCCTCGGGGAAAGACACCTGCACTGATGGATTGTTGACTGCGAATCCAGCATTGACATTAGCGTTTAAAGACTATTCATAGCATAAGAAGAATGAAAATTCCCTGGTAGGTTTGGTGAGATGCACACCTGAATGAAGGTATTGCGATCTGGGGGACATGTGCAAGGAATCTTAATGGGGCTCCCGTTAGCGCCCGTTATGCCGTCGCAGTCTCCAGTACCGGTGGGGTTGATTCCTGCCTCGAGCCCGAACTCTGGGATCAGAGTTGGGTCGACATCTCGTCGGATAGGTGCGGATGTCACAGACATCACGATGAGCCCTGTGGCGAACGCAGCAGCGGTGAATTTCATACTGGACAGGATTCGCAGGAATGGAAATTGTGGGGTAATGAACTTGAAGGGGCGTGCTGGTAAAGAACTGAAGAGCTGAATGAATGAAGCAAAAGTCCTGCGTCAAGCAAGGAAGAGACGACACGGTCGGCTGGCTGAAGAGAAAGTGGGGGTAAGAAAGAAGGAACCTTGTGTGTCCATTGTTCGAAGTTAGAGCGTAAATATAGTCGATCATCGGTTGCCACATGCGAGCACGTTCCGTTCTCGATGGTCACACCGTGACGGAGATAACCAACGATGGATCATCATCCAATTATTTCCCATGTTTAACAGTACGAAGTCCATTTGAAAGGAACTCTGGGTCTCTACGAACCTGAGTACTCTCTTACCTGGTCCACGTCATTGCAGATTTTTCCCCCTTTTCTGCAGGGCTACTTCCACACCTGTAAGTATGTTTGGTGCTAGTTTTAGAAGTCACATCGATGATTACAAGCCTTAGTTCCCAGGTGTAGATCACTACCCCTCACTATCCTCATCATTATCAGATTGACATGTTCAAGAATACCATCCGCTATGGCTCTGAGCGGTACATGTTACTACGCCCAAGGACATCATTAGTAATACCCCCAGACAATAGCCTGAATCAAGCCTGAATTCGCCTGCCGTATCACAATTAGACTATCCCTGCTCGCTGTGACTAGTTGGAATGGATTCGTGTAACTTGAAGTCATTCGGCCGAGGATGACTTGCCCGCACTGTACTGGTCGCGAAGCTAATGGATCAGAGTTCTCTTTTCTCTCGTCAGCGCAACTTTTCCGATGGAATTACGCTTTTTTATTGGGCAACAAAGATAGTCATGGTCCGCTATGCAGGGTTGCATGACGTAAATCCTCGTTGCTGGACGTAGGGTCCGCTCGACGCTCACTGGTTCGGCGGGACTTCGGATTCAATCGTTCGCTCATTTCCTTCCTCCAACCATCTAGCCTTGCACTCAAAATTAGCAGCTCTCCAACAACACGCCGGCCGTGGAACGAGAAATAACTATCCGCAGTGCGGCCACGACCCCAGCCGCAGCATCATTCCCCCTTTGCCAAAACCATTTGCCGATAAGCTTGCCGCGCAAAGCACAGTCATTCTTTTCTTCAACCTTGACCTACACACATTCCCTCCTTACTCGACCACCATGCCAAACCTGGCACTCCTCCTCACATTCAGCTTCGTTGCCTGCGAACTCGTCGCAGGAACCACATACGAAATGATCAAAGAATACGCTGGGTCTGGCTTCTTTGACGATTGGGACTATTATAACCACTGTAAGTACATGCCTGGCATGCCATGCAGCATCGAATCTCATAGTGTACAGACGACAACCTCACCAACGGAGATGCTACGTACGTTACTTGCTCGCACCCCCTTCCTTCGACTGCTGACGTCTGTTGTGGACAATGATAGCTTTGTTGGCGCCGGGTCCGACCTCACATACATCGACTCCAACACGAACCGTGCGATTATGAAAGTCGACAACAGCTCCACTGTGGCGTACAACTACAAGCGGGATACTGTGCGAATCGCATCCAAGGACCGCTACGGCGTCGGAAGTATCTGGATAGCGGATATGTATCACGTTCCATATGGGGTAAGCGCCATCTCTCTACTCTTGAAGCCGCAGTAATAATGGCCATAATTTATTAGTGCTCCGTCTGGCCGGCGTGGTAAGCTGTTCATTGATATTAAAAAAATAGATGTTCACGCTTAGTCATCTAATTAGGTGGGCCCAGGCGCCCGACTGGCCAACCGGCGGGCAAGTCACCCTGCTCCTCTTTATTTTCAGATTAAGACTAACAATGTCATGATGAACACAGAGAAATCGACACTTTCGAAGGAGTGAACCTCGTGACCAACAACCAGATGGCCCTACATACTGAAAGTGGTTGTACGCAAGTGGACCCCGTCCAGTCGTCCACCCTCATCAACAGCACGGATTGCAACTACCAAGCAAATAGCAACTCGGGTTGTGTCGTGACTGACCCATCGACGGCATCATATGGAGCGAGATTTGCTGCTTCTCAAGGTGGTGTATTCGTCACGGAATACGCTGAGACCGGGATATCGTGAGCTTCATTAAACACGCGCCTATCGGGTTTACTTCGGTAGCTGATGTACCCTCCGCAGTATCTGGTTCTTCAGCCGCTCCAGCGTTCCCAGTACCATCTCCTCGAACTCGAGCACCATCGACACCACCGACCTGGGCACCCCAGTTGCCAACTGGCCTAACGGTGGATGCAGTATCAGCAAGTACTTTTCCGCCCAGAGTCTGATTTTTGATATCACCCTCTGCGGAGGTGAGCAGAACACCTGGAGGTCTTTGAAGTTGATGATACTGATGTAAAAATTCTTCTGCAGATTTCGCAGGTTCTGCATCCGTATTTAACGAGACGTGCTCGGGGACGTGCTACACCGACTATGTCATTGGGAATGCCTCTTACTACGACACTGCGTATTTTGATGTTGCTTCGGTGCGTGTATACAGCGTCAATGGGTCCGATACTACGGTATCAGGGAGTGGTGCCGCGAGGTTGTGGGACGCGAAAACGGCCGCAGTGCTGGGAGCTGCTGGACTAGGTGCTGCCGCGTGGCTGGCCATTTGATTGAACTTGAAGCGTCCGAAGCATACCTGCACTTTTCGTAATACCATCACTGCGGTGACCCCCCTTACTTACTGTAAAAATAGACGTTTATACTTAGATCCTGGACATATGACCTGGTACAGGTTAGGTAACTGAACGGTCGTGGAAAGTGACTCTGTGTAATCTCGTCGACTGAGCGGATCATGCTGGATCGCCGGGGGGATATCTTTGGTGCGGGTCTCGTATTTTGCAATAGCTCGAGACGTAGGTACCGTTTTGCTGCTCCATTATGAGATAGATTGTGAGATGCGTGGTACGCGGCGCCTCATGTCTTGAGCCCATCAGCATGCATAGAAATTCGCGGGATGACTAAACCGTCACTGCATACACCGGCAGCAGACTTTTCATAATTGTCTGGCTACAAAAATCCGTTCAAGTTCTGGATGCATGGACTCTTTTCTCCGGCGCACACGAACACCAATTCCTCGGCTAAGTGATCGTCAGGCTCTCGACTCGGTACCTCGAACGGAAGTTCTTCAAGTGATCGACCATTGCTTAACAGGTACTGTGTGTACTGGTTTCGGCGGACTTTGTAAACCCTTGTGGAACCCAACTGTAGCTCCGTCTGAAAAGCGGTCCTCTGCACTGCACTGCTTTCTGAGACTGCATAGAAGGCAGTATCCTTCCTGAGCTGACAGGCATAGCTGTACCCCGCCCTGTCAGTGGATGACTTCGAAACTCGTAAAGGCCCTGGTCTAGTATCGGACAACTTGAAGGGCGAGCCACTTGGCAGGCCAAAGGCCAGCCCGAGTAGATACAGTGCTATCGCCTCGGAATCCTGACGAGAGCCACATCGGCTTAAACCATGACCGACAATAACATCCAGGATTTGAATTTTCGTTCTATGGATGTATGAATCTCGGTTCTCTCCGGCGCGCGCGACGACAACCCCTCGGCTAAGTGATCCTCAGGTCCTTGACTCCTTATCTCTGATGGAATTTCTTGATCGACAAGTGGGCTAGCGAGCTGTCTTCAAGTTCGGCGGGCTTTTGTAAACCCTTGCTTCGGAGGAATGCACCTCACACAGCAAACGAATGCCTGCCCACAGATGATACGAGTTGTGTAGGGGTACGACTCGGAGCGTGGCTCTCGTATTCCACCACCAGATTATCTTGAATGAAACTCGACGCCGTTACCATCACCAGACTCGGAAATCCTGATAGTCTTTGAGCGGTAACGTCAATGAATGCTGGATTCGTCGTCGACAGTCCATCGGTAGGTGTATTCCCAGATGACGACTCGACTCTCAAGCGTCCCAGCTCGCGAGGATCGGAACTGTCTTTTCCACCTTGCAAAATCTCAACGGCGGGCCCGGAGTGGGTTCCAGTTATCCTGCTGCATCTAGTGCCACCTTGTTTGGCACAACAAGCGCACGGAGGGCCATCCAACAAGGAACTGCCTGGTCTCTCGCAGACACAAATCACAGGAGTGTCCGTTGGCGGGAGGACGGTGTGCTGTTTTGAAGTTGTGACTCGGATATGGCAGTCAGGACTCCGAGTTTGAGTCCTTTGGTTTGAACGTCCATTCATTCAGTGACCTCGGGTGTATAAGTACGTTGGGTTGATGATCGCGGCGGATGATGGACTGCATCAATGCTAGCTACCCTCGGTGTTGGCTTTGTGTTCGTTCTGATTCTATTTCGTTGTCCTCTTGAAATGAGATTTCATCGTAGGGCTCCGAGTCGATGGTGACACTATGGCGGAGAATAACGCGAGGCAGACGACACGCCCGCTTGCAGGACAGAGAGTACTTGGGCCAAAATCATCCTGCGATTTAGATTCGGCCTTGTCAGTATCGATTCTCTCACATTAATCGTCTGTGCTCGAGTGTTAATCACCAAGTTTTGTTCACAGCTTTTGTATACTGTGGAAAGATAATGTCTTACCCAAGAAATCGTGTTCGGAGTTATGAGTCTTGAGACGTCTGCCAATATTTGAAGGAGATCGGGGACGGCCTTGAAAATGTTGCTCACTGGCTCATCAGATACTGTCGTAAAATCCTAGAAAATTATCATGGGGCTCAATACGATGAAATTCTTGTTTCCTCACCGTACGAGTACAGCGCGAGAAGCGCTGTCGAATGTCGGGAGACAAGCAACTTGCTGCCTTGTCTGCGGCCATTGGAAACCTGTCCAGGGAAGGATATAAGCGACTCACGGAAGACGGAAAATACAGATAAACGTCGATGGTCGGGGAGAGAGTAGACGTCTGTGTAAGAACGTGGAGGAAAGAGGGAAAGAAGGAAGAATGAAGACTCGAAGTGAAGGTGGAGGGTATATATATGCGCTGTCAACGTAGGCTATTTAAGGCAATACCGACGTCAGAAACTGGTCATGTAAGTACGCGTCAGTCGGCATAAGGATGGATTGGGCTTACAGTCATGCGCAACTTGATTAAGAAACAGTCAGAAGTCCCAGTCAAACTTCGGCCTCTCATCTAATACTTAAATTTGGTAAAGTTCCATCTCCTAAAAGAATCTCAAAGACTTGACAGCGAGATGCGCACTAGCCGTCTCGCAAGGGATCTAATTCGCGCCGCAAAGACCTACTCTATACGACCCGTGCACCGTACAATGACTGGCCTCTTGACGACAGGATGACACAATAATTCGACTAGAGATGCTTGGCGTCAGGTCACGAAACCTCGTGAACAAGTCCAGATTTACCAATGAATTGGCTTCTTCCGTGAATAGGTCCTCGAGAAGGGACCCTCAGGTACTTGAACGTTTCTTCACGCACATTCGCAACGTAAGGGGCGTAGGGTGAGCGCTTCTCGTGGGACCTCGCTCCCGTTGCACACATTCGTCCCCTCGTGTGTTTCCGAACTAAGTACGACCCTGAACCGGAAAACTTGCCTCTTCCAACGGTCTCAGAACATTTGTTTAGTCTACCAAAATTTCGTCAAAGAAATTTCTTTACATCCATTGGCAACAAAGCAGAAAACAGCTTACTAGAACAGAAAGTACTACAGAGTCTCTCGAGCAAATTCTACATATTAATTCTACTACATCCACATCGACCTTTTTCACGCTCTCCCGCTGTCGCTACTGGCCAGACCATCGCGCATATATTCCTCAAATAATGCCTTGTAGTCCCTGTGCCATCGGCTGAGCGCCGGCCTGCCCTCCGCGATGTCCCCAGCGGCCCACATGATCCTCAGCTCGTCGACTGCCCTCTTTGTCTCATTATCCGGGCAAAGAATATAAAAGTCCCCGTCCCGTGCCTTGTCAATCATGTAGAGCACCGTTTCTTGAGGCGTCCACGCACCTTCCGGCTTGCTCGGCAGGTGGAGGGCACCCGCTAAAGGTGTGAAGGTCCATCCGGGGCTATAAGGTATAATAAATTAAGTGGATGAAAGGAGACTCCACGGAAGGCTCACATGAACAGATGAGCGGTCACGTTGGAATGAGGACGTTCCCTTAATTCATGGGCCAGGCCCTCTGTCAGGCTCTTCACAGCAGCTTTGGATGCATTGTACGCTGCATTACCCCTACACAATGGAAGGGAAAATGACGTCAGATTGTGCTAAGTATCCATAACTGGCAACAAAAGGTGGAACGATAACATACGGAGGATTGGTGATGCCTTGTTTTGAACCAGTGTTGATAATCATGGCTTGGTTTTCTTGATGAAGCATAGACTAAATTGACGCAAATGGATAAGCCTACCGGCAGGGACGCACGATGAGGGAACTTACGGGAACGAAAGTCTGCTGGACATTCACAATCCTGAAGCACGAAAAAAAAAATCAGATAATGCTGCACAGAAGACAATGGCTACCCACCCAAAGAGATTGACATTAAAGACGCTCTTCCAATTGTCAATGCCATCCCACGACGTGCCTTTAGCCCCAATACCAGCATTGTTCATGAGAACAGCGACCTAGATAAAGATAAGTTTACGTTACGGGGTCCAGCGGCCGGGAGGGTATTGAGAGGGGGGAGAGCAGGACCACTGGCAATTCATGATCCTCACCTCACCCCAGAGCTCATAGACCTTGTCCCTGAGCCTCACAACCTCCTCAAGCTTGGCTACATCCGTGGGTACAACGAGCACGTTGGCCTCGCCGACCACAGCAGCCACATCCTTTCCCACAGCTACCAGTTTCTCCTCATCTACGTCAGCCAAGGCGACTTTCAGCTCGAGCCTGACGACCTCGTGAGAAATCGAGACGAAGAGGGGGAAGAAAAACGACTGACTTGGCAAACTCCAGTGCAGCAGCCCTGCCAATCCCACTTGCAGCGCCCGTGATGACGGCGACGCGGCCAGAGTGGATGACGGGGTGCAGCTCGTCGGCGACCTGCATGTTGTCGGGTTTGTACGAGGAGGTCGCGATGAAGGCAGGGCGGAGAGGGGAGCCGTTGCGACTGCGATCTGATATCGGCATGGCGAGCAAAGACGATGAGCAGCGTGAATGAAGATTAAGAACTAAGTGCTCGAGGACGGTGAGAACGACGAGGAAGTAGAATTCGTGAGTGGTGGTAAGAGCCAAAGTGGTGGTAAGGGTTTTTTTTTTCACGGACTAGACCCTGGCACCTTCTTATAAGTACCTCCGCAGAATTCGAAGGTACATAAAGGGGTGGGGCCAGAATAATATTGCCTAATAAATACGAAAACCGATTCTATGCAATGCTCGTGCAACTTGCGAAAGGATCACGTTTGCGAACTATATACGTAAATTGATGCACCCTCGCACCCTTCCGGCTCCCTATGCCCCAATTTTAACACGCTCCTTCGGTTCAATTATGCACCCTGGCTAAAAAAAATCCACGTCCACGCTTATATTTAGAAGGACAGCTGCTGTACTTGTATGGATCAAAGGTGCAGCGTGGCCTGAATTGGGTTTTATGGTGTCTCATCTGAAGTTCACAAACTAGAGTTCGACATAGTCGCGCTCTTATTTACGCCGTCGTATGCCGGCAGCAGGCCCACTTATTCAATCTTTATCTGTCTTCGCCATGTGGAAATGTATTCCGCCCGTCATGTAGGTCTGAGAACATCGTATCAACATCTCTTCCTGCCTTGCACCTACGATTCTATACCCACTAAAACCCCATTTATTCCTGGCCAATTCCTTGGGAACTGTTCTTCATTCTGTAAAGTCCCCTCCCATATTTCTTTCGCTAACAGGGGTTTTAGGGCTCTCTGAACTTTGTTCTTGCCATCTGCAGACAGCCTAACTCTAGGTAGTTATTACGCTTCCCCAGCCATCTCTGGGGTGGAATGTTTCGTTGTTCTTGTCTATGGCCTGGTCACATCTCAGGCTCCAAATCAGTTGGACTGATGTCGCCATAAATCTTGACTCTGCGTCTTTCTATTCTCTCACTACTGCATCTCCTGTTGCTGTCTTCTCATTTGCGCAACATTTCTGCTTGGCTTTCTTTGCAAGCTCCACGGTGCATTATTGCTCTCCTAGACTTCTTCATACATTGAGATCACATGCCATGCAATATCCTTGATTCGATGCTGTGGTTTTGTTGCTCTCTTTTTCCTGTCAAGCCAGACTACGAGGGCTGTATTCTTCAATGAGAGTTGCCTACTGTACAGTCAAACACCGTCTTACTACTGTATGTGCTAGGGGGTATTGACACTGTATTCCTTTGACCCTGAATTAAGTTTCTCTGTGCGCCCTAGCATGTGTGTATTTAGCCTGTCTTTATTATTATTGTCCTGTTTGTATATAGGAAATATTATAATGTTAAATAAAATATTAAACAAACTCCTAGTGGTCAAGTAACCTAACCGGAAAAAGTGACCTGATTAAATTGATTATAAGCGCTTAGCAGGTTGAAAATAAGGTCCTCACAGGTTGGATTTCGGAGGTATTTTTCCAACCTACTTGGCTTCTCAGAGGGTGAAGAACTCGCGAGGAAGAAACGTTCGTTCATTCATTGAAAGGTATAATATAGGGTGGAAGCCAATACATATGTACGTAGTCCAGTTCGGGCCATGACAGGGTTTCCTTTTTAAATAACACAAAGAGCTGAGGAATAGAGGAACAGAATGCACTGGAGAAAAGATAGATCCAAACACTTGCGACATTCACAGTAAAGGGATCCGGTCGACTTCAAGGCGAACCAATGGCAGAGCTAGACTGCGGTGGACCACCCTCGATGCCCATCTTCTTCCTAACCAGCTCAAATGTCTTCAGCATCTTCCTCCTCGCCCCAAGCGCAGCTACACCCTTCGCTTCCAATGCTGCCTCATCCAGCACCACCATATCCTGCCACTTCATGCCCTCAAAGTTCGGTGTATACTTGTGCAGCCTCAGACTCCTCAACCACGCAGGAATATCCTGCAATAACTGCGGGTCAACGTCGTCCTCAGCTTTGGGTGTCCCACCACTTCCAGCACTGTTCGGGCTCTTCATCGTAGCCGACTTGGGTGGGTGGCGCCTGTTGTTATTATTCAACCCTGCACTCTGGGGCTGCATCCCGAGCCAGTTCGCCTGTCCAAATCCGTTTGCAGCTGCCATCTGAGCCGCCAACAATTGCGCCTCGGGAGAAATACCCATGGCACTCAGCATGTTGTTGAATGGACTCATCGGAGGCATCCCGCCCATGTTGGGCATGCCCAGCGGAGACATCGCAAATCCACCCATCTGCATACCAAGTCCATTCATCGAGTTGAGGTTCCCCGCACCGTCGTCATATCTGCCATTGTTCGAGGGCGAGCCTGGAAGCCCCGGGCTCCTTGCCCCAGACCAGTTCGCTCCACCAGGTGCGCCAGCACCCAAGTTAGCGTTCCTCATGTTACCGCCACCACGGTTTTGGTTTTGAGCATTCATCATATTTCCGTTTTCGTCATAGATACTGTTTTGAACATCGCGACCGTCGTTACCTGCAGAAGATTTGGAGGACCGTTTATGAATCGTAGGGTCGCCCATCATGGGAACGCCTGGCGCAGCAGACTTGTTCCAATCACTCAGCTTCGTGCTCGCAGCGTCGAGCGACTGAGTGTTCAAGCGATTTTCTTTTTGGAACATGGGGATGAGAGGCGTGTTGACCATGCTGGCCCAGCTGTCGCTCGGTGGTAGCGTCACCTCTCCATTGGAAGGTCGGGGTGAGCCCACAAACTCGGTGCTCTTTGGGCGGGAGCCAATAGAGATTTCTTGAGTGGGTCCATTCTGTTCGGCAAGCTGACTGAGTTGAGAGCCCCATGTAGTCGGACGTCCATCACCAATTGAAGGGGACGAAAGTACAGGTGCCGAAATGCGATGGGCAGCGTTGGTCGCATTGTTTGCCTTGAACTTGGCCCTCTGTTGAGCGAGAGTCGCAGCAGCATCAGCGGGCGGCGGCGGATTAGCAGCAGAATCGGGTGAGAGGTAGTTGGAGGAGTTGTCCAAAACGAGTGACTGACGATTGGTTCCGCTGAAATTCCGGGTCGTGGGCGAGGCGGGAAGGCCTGACTTGAGGCCAGGCGACTTCATAGACGCCAGCTTCGCCTCCATTTGACTCTGCATCGAACCTGGATGAAATTAGTATTAGTGCACATTAGACAAAGGAAATCTCACCACCCATTGCGGGACTCAGCAAAGCCGTCATTGGGTCCGAGCGAGCCATCTGTTGCAAGACGGTAATGAAAAATCTGATCTGTACTTGGGTTGAATGTTGGAGAAGACTGTAAAGAGCGGCTGTGCGCTCTGCTTCGGAGAGAACTTTGAACCATTGCTCGATGGCACTGAGTTCTTCTTTGAAATTGACGTCCAAGGAGGCGGCTGCCATCTCTTCTAGCGTGGTTTCATAGCTCTGGAGGTTTTCGAACCATTGGTCGAGGGCTTCAGCTGTTTTAGATTGGTTTAGTATGGTGGCAGAGATGGTGAGCGTCAGTCACGTACCCTCAGGCGTCTGGAACATGCCGGAACCGCCAAGGAGCTCACTGGTCGGACGAGCGTTATTGCTGATACCGCCAGGGCGGGGAGACGAGGGCACGAGACCGCCATTGCCCCTGGTAGAGGGCCCCAAAGACTGACGTGCAGTGGCGGCCCTTCCGCCGTCGTTTGCCGGCGACGGGCTGCGACTGGTAGCGGGTGGACGAAGACTCATGATGATGGTAAAAGATGAAAAGAGATACAAATGGTGGGCTAGATGTTCCCGACGTCGAGTCGGTCGATGAGAGTAGCTAGAAACAAACTGGGAGCACTGGTGGGTGCTGCTGGGCGTTTGGGTTCTAGACGAGACCAGCGGAGCCTGCCGGTCTAGCGTACGTTGTCAACGCAAGGAATGGCGAGAGAATCGACTTGGACTTGGATGCCAACAGAAGAAGAAAAAACGAGTTTGACCCCTTGCTGATGCTGGGTTGTTGTCAAGGTGGTGTGACTGAATCCCACGTTGTGGCCCAGACTTGCCTTTTCGGCTGCGATTGTATTCTGATTCTACTATTGACTTCAAACATTGTCAGAAACAACGTCAAGTGCATGGTCAACATGATTCTGTCCCTTCAAACACTTGACCAACTGTTTTCACAGCATCGAGGTACTGTCACACCGTAAATTCAGCAACAAGAACTTTCCATGTTCTGCGAATAGTCGGTGTTGTCAGGCTGCGCAACCACAGGCACATTCAGAGTGGAGTACTGAGCACCTAGGAATCACCGATATCGCAATTGAAGGGCGACCTTGAACGCTCTGGATCGGACCATCATGAAGTAGAAAATATGATGGAAGCGGCCTATATCAACCGGGCGCGTAAATTTGTGATGAACTCGTCTTGATATCACCAGAGAATCAAAAAGATCTGCTCCACTACCCAATTCCTCGAGTGTCAGATCTTGAACAAAAATACGCTAGCCGTCCAATACCCGTCGCCGACATGAAGTATCATTTCGGTGTAAATCTAGCTTCATGCACGGCGATTGGGGGATGCTTGTACGGGGGAGACAGGCCGCATCGCTCTTCTAACTGCGGTGAACCACTTCATCTGTCACGGTAAGGTTTTAATATATGTATCTCAAAATTATTTATGACCGTCCGCGAACGTTTTAGGGCACATGGAAGAAGGAAAGGCTGTACGACACACTTGTGGTATCAATCGCAATCATGAATTCGGTATCAGGGCTCGCGCGTATTGTCGGAGCCAGTATACAATACGAACGGCTAGGCTGTCAGCGCTCAGGCTTCTACTGCGACGAAGCAAGAGTGTGGAAAACCGGCATCGTCAAAACCATAAGCCAGGCAAATAATGAACTGGGTTACATACCAGCGCCTATTCAGATAGTTAAACTACAGTCGACCTTCCAGCTGCAATTAATTGTCACTAGGTTTTTGTGGGAATGATCTCACTGCAGCACGAATTGACACGCTTTGATTCGTGCTGAGCGCCGGACATAGATGAACACCAAGGTAGCGAGATCCTTCATGGAGTAGTGTGATACTCTGGCACCAGTCATTAGTAGGTTGCTGACACTTAATGAGGTGTTTGACTGAGGTAGCTCAGTACGAGCCATCGATATCTATCTTCCGGCGTCCTCTCCCCAGCCTTGAAAGTTGTTTGAAAGAAATCATAGTACAGGGTTTTGACTTGATCGCCACCTTGAGCTGTGAGCGCCGTCGAGTACTGAAGCGTAGTAACAGCAGGAGATCCAGGATCCCACCTGATTTGTGGATAAACATCAGCGATGAGGCTCTGGCTGACAAGAGTGGCCTTCAGCTTCAACGGAGAGAGGTTGAAGATAGCCGTCGCGTGATGGGAGGGAAAATCTCATTGTATCTCTTTATCACTACCAGGGTTCCTCATGTTGATAAATGCAAAAGCCGTCGCAACACACGGTAACATACATACAAGGGGGACTAGAACGTAAAGATAAGGTTGCAAGGTGTTTTACAGGACGAGAGCCTGAGAGCACAGAATCACAACTTGAGAGATAAGAGAACGCGCATGCAAACGTCTCTCATGACTACGCGAGTTAGTTGCGAAAAACATATCGCTTCGGGTGACAAATACCTCGTAAGACGATCTCAGAACCTGGTAGCCAAGCGGTTGAAAAGTGAAGAGGTTCGGCGAGTCTAGCGATCAAAGTGGCGCTTGAAGAGATAATGAAAAAATGGGAAGGATTTTCCTCTATATATTTCAGTCGTCAAGCAATCGTACCCGGACGAAAAAGTGGGATATTTCCCAGACCGAGCTTGGCGAAAAAGAATCAACCTCGACGTTGTTGCTCCATCCAGCGCTGCGATCTTGGATAAGCTATCCAGTCAAAACGCATAAACGAGGTAACGCCTCGGCTGTCTCGGAGGCAAAGACGTGCGGAGGCAAGAACGACGCGTCGCTAGCTGTACTACTTGAGATGAACATCAGATCTCTGACTCGTAAGTCCACCAATAGTGAACGAGCACTGGTGAAATGAATATTAGTTTATCACCAGACGGCACAAAACATTGTGTGCTTCTTACTAGTTGGAAACAGGGTCAGACGTGTAAAGAAGGCACCCTGAGTTCGGAGATCAGAATGGCGCTCGACGAAACAAGGAGACGCGCTTTTGACGCAGTGTGACAAAATAATCACGTACTCTTGTCTTTCACAGCAAGTCTGAGTCGACTCATCGTGAAGGCCGGTACCTGGGTTTTTGAAGGGCATAACATGTCACGAAGGGGATGAGGGCGCCCGTAGAGATTATTGATGCTGATTTGCGAAATATTTTGCAACTCGAAGTTATGTACAACCATGACATTAAGGAGCCTAAATTAAGAACATCCGTCAGCAGAGAGGACAGAAATATCTCCCGGACCTTGTGTTAACATGCTATCAAAGTTGCGATGCCAGGTTGCGTCGGACAAGGAAGAAGAGTGTACAGTTCCGAACATTCAAACACGACAATTTTCACTGCGGGCCAGGGTTTTTTTTGAGAAATCTGATGCCAGATTCAGATTTTTGAAAATGCCTAAGAAACATCATCCAGAGTTTTTCCATCTTGGGTGCAGTCAAAATTTTTGACATCTTGAATAAAATTGTGCGTACTCCGGGGATTTGTGAACCAATACCAATTGTACCCTCATTTACGAGCTCTCTGAGATACACAATGATGACAGTCAGTCTGGAGAAAGAGTTTTGAGGCATTTTCTGCCCGTCGATTGGGCCTGATGGATCGACGAGTGTCCAACCTATCCAAATAGGTTTACCACGGAAAATGTGCTTCCCCCTTCGGGGAGAGGGAGCACAAAGAATAGTATCGCAAGACCCAGTCAGTGCTGCATGTGCGAGGATAATGGGCGTGAGACTAAATATTATAATATACTACGAATACAACCCAGATGATAATGAGACACGAAGTCCAGGGTTGGTACGGAAAGAAACAATATTCTGGAGGCTCAGTATGAGCACTGACTCGGTTCGAACTGAGACCTCATGACATACTTATGTGCTGCAGTATGTTATGAGTGGGCACTCTATCTGAGACGAGGACAGAGGGAGTGTAGGAAGAATGAGATTCTCGTACCAAATAGACTTGTGTAAACATCCATAAGTTAAATATGTTTTATATGAAAATTTCTGCTGGAAGGTGTTGCTATTGATACAATCTTTTTTGCGCCACAATGACTCGTTAGACTGGTCCAATTTTTTATTTTTGTTTTTGGTTGCACAATCAAGTGATTTCACGTTCAAGTTGCACGCCAATGACGCTGTTGGAATATTTGGGTGATACGGCATGTCTCGGCATGCTCAGTAAGGAAGAAAGCGGAGAAATAGAATATACTAGGAAGTAAATAGTATAAATACAGCGCCCAGGCAGCAGAAGCTCTTCGTGAGTTTGTCTACCTAGTGACTAGCAGCCTAACAGCTGGAGTGCATCGCATTCAAGTCACAATAGACGTTGGGCTAGACCTGTAGGTAACTTAGGGGCCCTTAACCCGACAGTGTTAGAATTTTTACTTTCTTTCCAGTAGGTCCGTGTCTCCAGTTTTTTGTTGGATTGACCCATTTCCCATGATTTTAGTTATATATATATTTTCGGCTGTGGTCAAAATCTTTACGAAAGTTGACATCCTTAGTTTTAAGAGGCTCATTCGGCTCATGTAAATGCAAGGGCTAGATAAATGCTCGGTCAAAATTGTCGGGTTTGGTTTGTCCGGAACTGTATGATAATATAGATGTACCTTCGTAGCTGAAAATACTATATTTTGTAAGCATTCGCAGTTTTTCTATTAGAATCGGATCTGCTCAATAGAGAACACAGTCATATGAACGCCTAATTGACGACGCAAAACACAGAAAATTGGCCAAAATTGGTTGAATTCGATCGTCTGGAACTGTACCCTCGTAGTAGGAAATACTATATCTTGTAAATTTTCGTAGCTTAGAACCGGAACTGCTCAATGGAGAGCACAGCCATACGAACACCGAATTGACGACGCAAAACACGGAAAATTGGTGAAGTGTTTGATCCGACTCACTGAATGCATAAGGACGGAGAAAGTTCCGGAGCAACTGCAATTTTTCAGTCGTGTGCAAGAATGTCGAATCTACCTCAGATGTACGTCAGTCGTATAATGAGATTCTGCTCACGGTACAGACCATATGATGATTGATGGATGTGAAAGCGAGTCAAATGACGTTGAGGTGGTAACAACACGCCGGCTTCTGACTGAGAACGAAGGGTGCCACTGCTCGGAGAAGTTCCAACTTGAGAATGGGGAGTGCTATTGTTGACACGGACTAATATTGCACCTATGAGACCATCATGATGTTGTATGCCGCAGTTGTACAAATAAATTAAAGAACTACGCAAAGACCTACCGCTTGATTTATGTTGTAAAGTCGCTTTCCCGACCTGCGGGGCTTGGGTCAAATGACAAAAGAGCGGTGGCCGTACTTTATCGGGACAAAGGCCGGTACATTCGTCAAGTGACGCGCCGTACCGCCATCGTGACATTCTTAGGCGTAATTGCGAGCAAAAAAGCTGAACAACATCAGCGTAACAAACGGAGTTCTGGTCAGGTGAGACCAACATGAAGGTGCCCTGGAAAAAAAGTGGGGAGAAAGGTGGTCCGAGTCATCTAGAGCCATCTATGACAATACGTTAAAGGATATGAAACGGTTGGGGAAGCCAAGCGGAAGCTAATTCTTACCGGGATGGTCCCCTCGAAGGAGCAGCTGGATGAAGTGTGCAGTACGCGCTTCATCATGTGGTCGTCTTCGGCTGTGTGCAAATCAACGGCAGGGTCAACGTTACTCAAATTGTTTACCATCTTACCACACGTACCAACCTCTTATGCACGACCAGCTAGCACCGATGAATTATCTTGTATTCCTTTCAGCGACCCTATGTAGGAGAACCGGATCTTGGACGGGAGCAGTCATGAGCGTAACGCGAAATTCCCGCCCACACTGCCTTTTTTTACGATGTTAATTTACATCGGTTTACCTGGTTTTCCCTATATAAACACTTTCGCCTCTTTATTGTTTCCACATACTTTCTTACTCCCACCATCCACATCGTCTTTTTTAATCCTTTTTCATGTCTTCGACCCCATCTGACGCGGCAGCGGCGCGTTTTAGCCATGGTCCCTATGCTCATCTGTCCGTGCCAGGTTCGAGAACGGGCAGCGACACCTCTGTGCATCGTATCAAGAACCTTCCCGGGTACAACACCCCAGTATTCAAGGGCAAGGAGGAGCAGCGCGCATTAGTCCAGGCTGAGGTAGCCGCCAAGGTACGGTAGCTACGCTCCTCATCTATCGTCGTATCTGACTTGATCTCATCGTGCAGGGCTTCATTCCGCCTGAACTGGTTGCCAACGAAGTCAACTGGTTCTACTCCAACCTCGGCATCGACGATACTTACTTCCAGAATGAGTCCCGTCAAGTCATCTGTGATCACATTATTGCTTTGTTTGGAGCCAAAATCCTTGCGTACACGAAGCACGACCCCAGCAAGCTCGTCATCGACTTGGAGAAGATTGACGAGAACGGTGCAACGTTCATCCACACCAGCAAACCTGGCTTGACTACCACGGAAGGTCCCGGAGCAACGTGCGAGTCAAGGTCAGTGTCATTGGCCAATTTTAGCGCATATATGCGTCCAGTTGTGTCTCTGAACGTGCTATACTTGGTGCTGACGTTTTCATCTTAGAATCGATTCGCTGTTCTTCGATAATTCCACGCCAGACAAAGCCTACCGATTGGAGACTTTCCGTTCCGCCGGATCTATCTCTGCCACCGCTTCGCAGCAACTACGGTGCTATTTCGTCACGAAGTGTGTTTTCCCGAAGAAGCGGGAGGGTGTTAAGGATGCCAACGGCAAGACCGAGATCAGAAGCGTGTCTGACAAGGCATTTTTGGAGAAGGCCAGTGAGAACACGATCCAAATCTATCAGCAGGTAAGTTATTCACTTGTGGAGCTCTTATGATCGCGCTAACTTCATGCCGGTTTTATTAGATCATGTCCTGCGTCGAGGAACGCTATGGCCCGGTTATTGAAGTTTATGAGGTGGAAGGGTCGCGTGAGCGGCGGATTGTCATTGGTTACAAGATGGGTGGTACTTCCCGGTTCTTCAGCGCGCTGTCGAACCTTTACCATTTCTATTCTCTGTATTCCGCGCGTAAATATGTCGGTACGTTGGTATCCCCTCTTCTTTTTCTATTTTGGTGGTTACTAACATATGGGCAGAACAATTCTCGAACGGCATTACCATCATTTCGCTCTACCTGAACCCCATCCCCGATGGCAATGCGCCACCCATCGAGCATTCGATCTTCCAAGTCATGAAGGAAGCCTCACTGCTTTTCTGTTTGCCTGATAACCCATTCTTCCTCCCTAACGCCTCAGGCAGTCATGCAGTGCAAGAGGCTACCTATGCGTGTGGGTCTCATCATGTCATGTCGTTGCCTACGGTTCTTATGCCATGCCCTAGATTCCGGTTGGATATTCGCGCAGCATTTCTGCAACCGTCTGGGGCCAGCCTACTTGCAGCTCAAGAATGTGTTAAATGAAAATGACCCCATTGAAGCAGAGGTGTTGAATAACATCAAGAGGCGGTTCAGGGAGGAAACCTTTACGAGAGAGAGCATCGCGCAAACCATTCATAACCACTCCGAACTGGTATGTGCCTGGCCGACACATGAATGAATGAAGCTCTTGACTTTTATTTCAGATCCGCCTTCTATATGTCAACTTTGCAATGACTCACTACCCAACTGCCGATGATGCCTCACAGCTGATGTATGTCCTTATAATTTGCCAAGCCTAGTATGCTGATATTTTCGTAGGCCCACTTTATCCTATCAGCGGCTACAGACCATCCAACCCCTGTCGGATGCTGAGTTGCACGACAAGCTGCGTCGTTCCGTGCCCAACAAACATGAACTGCAGGTTTTGGAGAGCTTCTTGATCTTCAACAAGTAAGTAATATCGGCGGTGTGTTAACACATACCCAAGATACTAC
This sequence comes from Armillaria sp. CMW 4456, assembly GCA_028551335.1. Classification (NCBI taxonomy): domain Eukaryota; kingdom Fungi; phylum Basidiomycota; class Agaricomycetes; order Agaricales; family Physalacriaceae; genus Armillaria; species Armillaria sp. CMW 4456. Next base: position 116,489 of record JANDKJ010000378.1, read on the forward strand.
GATTTGTAGACATGTCTTGAAGACGAACTTCTATCAACCAACCAAGGTGGCTTTGTCGTTCCGTCTCGCGCCCGACTTCCTACCTGAAGTGGAGTACCCCAAGAAACCATTCGGCATGTTCATTGTGATTGGTATGTTCCTCGATATCTACAGCATGTACTTCGATTGACCGTTATCTATCTCCAGGAAACGAATTCCGGGGCTTCCATATACGCTTCCGCGACGTCGCTCGAGGCGGTATTCGGATTGTCATGTCAAGAAACAAGGAAAACTATTCCATCAACCAGAGGATGCTGTATGTTCATACTCAGCGGCTCGTGTCGGGAAGGGACTTACAATGACGTAGGTTTGACGAGAACTATGGATTGGCGTCGACTCAGTCTTTGAAAAACAAAGATATCCCGGAAGGAGGTGCAAAGGGAACCATCTTACCTTCGTAAGTAACGTCAATCTACCCAGACGTGAATCAATATCAACGATCATTTCCAGGCTAGGAGCTACTCCTCGATTGTGTTTCGAAAAATATGTCGATGTGAGTATCGGAGAGGCATCGACGATGTATGCAACATATATTCTGATTTAACTACTCGCTAGGCCATCATCGACCTCTTAATTCCTGGACAGACTCCCGGGATCAAAGAACACCTTGTTGATCTATACAACAAGCCAGAACTTCTTTTCTTTGGTCCTGACGGTGCATCTCGTTATCTCTTCGTCTTGCTCAGTTTTACTGATCCGTTGCAGAGGGCACCGCGGATATGATGGACTGGGCAGCTTGTAAGTCGATTTCTCTACTTCATGATTTTCAGTCTTATCATTGCGAAATGAAGTGCATGCTCGTTCCCGAGGCGCTGAGACCTGGTGGAAGTCGTTCACTACGGGTAAGAGCGCGGAGACGCTCGGCGGAGTGCCTCATGACACCTATGGAATGACGTCACTGTCAATTCGACAGTATGTCCTTGGAATCTACAAACAGCTCGGCCTTAGGGAGAAGGATATCACGAAGGTTCAGACCGGCGGCCCTGGTAGGTTATTCCTTTTCGTTGACCACTGTACCCGGCTTACACGTGTTTTAGATGGTGATCTAGGATCCAGTAATCTCATTTGTCTCATTCCACGCGTGCAGCTGCTTACTGGCTTTGTTAGATGAGATTTTACTCAGTTCCGACAAGACTGTTGCTATTATTGATGGCAGTGGTGTGCTCGCCGATCCCGTTGGTCTTAACCGCGAAGAGCTGATCCGTCTCGCGAAACTTCGCGTACCTGTCGCCAACTTTGACAAATCCAAGCTGAGCAAAGACGGCTATCTAGTCAAGGTCGAGGAACATGATATCAAGCTACCATGTAAGGCCGTGTTCGTGCCATATCTCCTCACTCTGACACCGTGATCGATGAATGTAGCCGGAGAAGTAGTGTTGGATGGCACTGATTTCCGTAACGGGGCCCATTTGCGATACAAGGCGGATTTGTTTGTTCCTTGTGGTGGCCGGTGCGCGTGTTCGTTGGTCAACCTCTGTATATGGTTGCTGATGTCAATCCCTATCAGTCCGGAAGCTGTCAACATTTCAAATGTTGCGGCGCTCGTCGACTCCGAGGGGAAAGCCCACTTCAAGTATATCGTTGAAGGTGCCAATTTGTTTTTGACACAGCAAGCGCGCCTTCATCTTGAGAAGCGAAAGGTCTTACTGTTCAAGGACTCAAGTACAAACAAGGGTGGGTGCTGTCCATCCTTTTTGTCGATGCGAGTGCAGTAATATTCTATTTAGGTGGCGTCACCAGTTCATCACTAGAGGTCCTTGCGGGTCTGGCCCTCTCGACACAGGAATACCTGGACCTCATGATATTCCGCGATGGCAAACCCTCTGAATTCTATCAGAGCTACGTCCGAGATATTCAACAAAAGATTACGGAGAATGCGGCTTCTGAGTTCCACTGTATCTGGCGAGAACATTCTCGTCTCCAAGGTGCCAAACCTCGCACAATCATTTCCGACGAGCTATCTTCCACTCTCAACAACCTCCAAGCAGAGTTGGAGAGTTCTGATCTGTACGATGACTTACCAAGCCGTAAAGGAGTAATGCGACGAGCAATTCCGAAGACGCTTGTCGACAAGGTTGGGTTGGATACGTTGTTGAAGAGACTACCTGAACCCTACCAACGCGCTCTCTTTTCAAGTTGGGTCGCGTCACATTTCGTGAGTTTGTGGACGTCGATGTCAACCTGTATGTGCTGAATCTCCGCCACGCAGATTTACAAGTATGGGGTCAATGGGTCAAGTGTAGACTTCTTCCATTTCGCTCGGGACTTGGCAAACCCTTGATTTCTGCTAGATTGAAAAGTTATTTTTGCTAGAGACTTATGTGTACAAGAAAGAGATATAATAATCGGGGTTTTCCGTCTCTGATTTTTTTGGCCTCCGACATTGTGTTGAATGTCTCGTAACGGACAACGAGATAAGTAAATCCCCGCTGAGCATCATGTTGATCTTTTCAGGTATATTAGATAAATCCCATATCGCGAAGGTTTCCTATGCCGATATCTTGTTCAACAGCCGACTCGTAGAACATGAGAAAATGAGCGAATAGGTCGGTCTATCCTGCTCTACAAAATACTCTACAACATGGCTAACGAAGGTTTGCTCTTACATACTCCTGCATTGTTACGAAGTATGTTCCGCCATATCAACCATCATCGTCATCTCATGTCATTCTTCTAGCGCATCCTGTACCGCAGTGATCTTCCTAGCGGCTTTTGACAGGCACATAAATGCGCATTAGTCCGGTATGTATTATGATGTTCTGCCCTCGAACAGGATTCTTAGTGTTGCCGCTGTGCTTCTTGTCGCCGAGCAACCAGCCATATGAGCAGTGGATCATTTCGTATGCGAACTCTAATTCATCGGAGTATCAACCCAAGTAACGACATCCCGCCTTGATCGATGACAGTGCTGTCGAAGCTGCTAGTGCCGGCCTCTTCATGATGCCGTCGACAATGCAATTGTTTTTATCGCGGAATAAGTGAGCGTCAAAGTCAGGTGAACTACACCCAGCTTGAAGCTTGAGGTTAGCACCTCATGATGTTGGAGCACAAACAGTAGGATGCTACCATTCACACAAGCTTCTTGTACAATGACGGCCCAATGAGGTCACATTCGTCATCCTGTTCGCCTTTTTGTGGGTGCCTGTCATAATGTTGCCTGATTCTACATTGACCTGCCGTATGCCAGCAGGAATGTCATGGTATGCTGTCTGCTGAACGGCAGGATGGCTTTTCCGGTCCTATGAAAGTTGGCTTTCCCGGCGGCTATGGAACTCCGAGATAACCGAAACCCTTCTAGCAAGTGGCAAGAAACGTTCATGCATAATCGGAGACTTAGTGTTACAGTCGTTAGTTGCGCTTAGTGACGGAGCCGGGGCGGGAATTACCTCACGTGATGATTCTAAAAAGATAACGCAATAAATATCCCAGATACCGATCTGTACCACTCAACCATGAACCACGAGCACTTCGAATCCGGATTAGGCTCCCTTTTGTCCAATCGGCCTACTGAGAGTTCATTTGAAGAGATTCCCATTATGTTAGTTTTTCCGCGGCATCTTATACACCAGTGTCTGATAAATTGAAGTGACATTACGAACGCGACCGGTACTGATCCAGTGTTACGACGCGTTTTGGCTAACGAGATTAGGAATGCATGTATCAACGGTAAGAAGACGCGAACTTCTGTTTTTGAGCCTTCTATTGATATAAACCTAGTCGGCTTTTTCTACAGTTGGGTGATACAGCCCTATCTAACGACGCTATGAGCTAATGACCTTAGTAAACAATCATGGAATTGCTGAGGATACCATTACAGCTGCCATAGATGCAGGAAAGAAGTTTTTCGCGTTGCCAACCTCTTCCAAGATGGATGTGCGTTATCCCGAGATCTGACGCGACCCAAAGCGCTTATCCTTTTTCCAAGCTCGATATTCATCGATCATCCAACTATAAAGGTTACACCGCTCTGTTGGGAGAAAATACCGATCCGAAAGGACATGGCGATCTGCATGAAGGTAGACTGGAGGTCTATCTTCTTACGTGACGAAATTCTCAAGTTGATCTTCATCTGTAGGATTTGATCTAGGATGGGAAGAACAGGACTTAGAGGAGACGAAGAATGAGACGGCCATGTCGGGTCGCAACGTTTGGCCCGAAACGGTTCCTGGTTTCAAAGAACCCGTATTAAAATACTAGTGAATCCTCGAAAATCGGGTTTTTTGTCGTCGTGGTTCACTGATACACCACCTTTAGCCACGAAGCCGGACGATTAGGCCAGAGATTATTTCCCCTTTTCGCACTTGCTTTAGATCTACCTGAAGATTTCTTCAAAGACAAGGTAAATCGCATCTTCCACTTTGCTTTCACAACATTTCTTATGCTTAGCAGACTACGAAACCAGCTGCAATAATGCGTTTATTACACTACCCGTCGCAGACGCCATCGAATACGGATGAAAAGGAAAAAGTACTTGGCATAGGAGCACACACTGAGTATAACTTTCTACGAGATTTGAATCTTGCTTGTGAGCTGACGGCCCTGATCTTGTAGTTATGAAGTGAGTATCACGCAGTCTTCTCGTGTCTACCCAGGTTTAGACAAAATTTGACGTGCCTAGTGTTTCACGATTCTCTGGCAGGACAGGGTTCCTGCACTGCAAGTGAAGAATGCGACTGGTAAATGGATAGACGCAGTACCTATCCCCGGAACATTGGTGTTGAATTTAGGGGATCAGTTCGCGCGCTGGACGAGTACGTACTGACGCCGCGACCCTTCTCATCGATCTGATCGCCTCTGCCATGTGTTCAGACGATGTATTCAAATCAACCCTTCATCGCGCAATCAACAGATCTGGAGAAGAGCGATATTCCATGCCTCTATTTTTTGGTACTGACTATGATGTCTTACTTGAGGTGTGGCGCACTCAGTTTAGAATTAGAAGATACTGATCCAGTGGCGTAGCCTATTCCCAGTTGCGTTTCTCCGGAATGTCCGTCCAAGTACGAGGTCGTGACCGCGGGGGACTATGTGAAATCCCGATTAGACGCCACATATGCTCATTCGGCGGTGAAGACGATGTAGGTCCACCTTGGAGTTTGACGACATGTGTCTACTGCACCACAGCCACGTCCATATCAGTGATCTGGAAATTTCGAATCCCCCGTCGTCAGTACGAAAGTGGACTAGCCAGATTTGTGAAATAGACGGTGCTCCCTGGGTCATAATTAATTATGATTATCGAACAACGGTCGTGACGCCATTGCCCGTTCGCTAGCGGGTTTCGTCATCTGTATGACATTTGCGACGAGACGAGCATCGGATCCCATGACGCCACGGAGCAGCGGTCGAAGAGAAAAGGTGAAGCACGATTTACAAACATATTTGAGTGGATATTCGTATCCCGCGGAATTCAAAGTATCTGCAGCGTCGGACTGGAGTCGAATTTGTCATGCGATCTGCGCGCGGTGTACTGAAATCACGGAAAGACTCAGGAAACGCGCCTCGCTGCAGATGTCCCGTCACCGTCACTATACTGAGTGTTGTCGGATATAGTGGGAATTTCAGTTGACTTTCGAAACTCCGAGGTTCTTGTTCCCAGCAATCCCGCGTTCAGTCGCAGGGTGCAATAAGCTGATATGACAGTATTGGAAGAATCGCGCATAGATGTTAAAGCTCGAGAATTCATTAAAGTTTCCCGAGAATGAGCCAAGCTCTGCTGGAATGGAATTTTAGCTGAGTCTTCCATATTGAAAGCTTCATGATTCTTCAGCTTAACCACTCTGATTTCCTGATTGGGAAGTGTATAAGAGTGAGTGTGGTTCCCCTTAACAGGTCACCACGAGCAGGCTTCTTGTGAGTTTGAGCTTCCTCGAGGCTTCTTTTACCATTTCATAACGACGTACATCCATGGAGGATCAGGATGAAGACACGGACATGCGCGGACGTAAATCTATTCGCACAGAAAAGGTACGATGCAGTAATCAGGACTGAACGCTCACGACATCACGCTGAAAAGAGCGGCTGGCAATTCTGCCTATAAAGGCCCTCTACCTCTTGCTGGGAGTAATCATCACCCCATTCGAACAAACCGTCCCTGCAGCCTCACTGGTGACTTACTCGGTCCTGCCACTAACACCGACGACATAAATACACGCCCTTTGATTCGATTTACATCTGCGTTCCTACCCCTTGATCTCTGGATATAATGCACGCCTCTGTCTCTCAATGTTGCCCCGAGTCTTGCGACGCGTCCTCAAGATTTAACAAGTATATGCCTTGCAATATGTTCCAGGTTGAGGGCATGGTTGTCGTTATCACTGGAGCTGGTACTGGCACGTTTGGTTTGACGATCCCCCTTAACGCGCTCTAATATTTTCCCACAGGCATCGGACTCATGATGGCAGCTACCCTTGAAAATAACGGCGCGATTGTATATATCACAGGACGGAGAAAAGACGTCCTCGAAAAAGCCGCCAAAGAACACAATGTACGTCGACATCCTGATCTTCTGATGCTCTCACTAAGCTTTCTCTCTCTCAGCGATTCGGCAATTTGATTCCCCTTGCCGGAGATGTGACTGACCGCGAGAGTCTCCTCTCCATGGTAGAGGTTGTGAAAGCTCGACACGGGTACATCGATCTCCTCGTCAACAATGCCGGCATCGCCAAGAATCTATACTCCCATCCACTGCCCTCACCATCCGGCTCACCGGCCCAGAACCCACCTTCACCTCCCGGTTCTCCCGTCTCGTCTCCCAGTCCTCCATCCATCAAGTCTTTCCAGTCTGCTCTCTGGAATACCGGCTCGCCCGACGATTTCGCAGCTGTCTTTGCGACAAACACGACAGCGGTGTATTACACAACTGTCGCATTCCTCGACCTTCTCCATCAGGGAAACCTCCGTCAGCAGGCGGCAGACTTTGGCCCATTCAGCCATTGTCAACCACCGTACCATTCATCTCAGGTCATCTCAATATCGTCCTCTGGATCCTTCCGGATAGACCCAAAAATCCTATCAATGTCGTACACACTGTCAAAATCGGCATGCACCCATCTTGGAAAGGTGATGGCGAATCTATTGGCGCCCTGGGGTATTCGTAGCAACGTTCTAGCTCCTGGTGTATTCCCGAGTGGTTAGTGTCTCTCTGTTTCGCCAAGGCCGGGGTTGAGCTAACCTCTGAATTGTATACAGAGATGACAACGTCACCGGTTACGGACATGGGCTACAGGCTAGATCCTAGCGTGCTTTGCAATGATGTGCCACTGAAACGTGCTGGATCAGACGAGGTGAGTTCGGGCCGGTCAAAGGTCAGAGGCGGAGTGTTGACATCCTACTTCTTTTCTAGGATATGGCTGGTGCCATATTATTTTTGGGCAGTCGTGCGGGTGCCTATATGAACGGGAGTGTGTTCCTAGCAGATGGGGGCCGCGCAAATGCATACCGGGGCGGCAATGCAGCATGTTTCTGAAAAAAAAAACACAGGAACGAGAACGCAGGCAGTTCCACATCTTCATTTATTCGCATACGCACGCTCACACACATGGATTCAGTCGCACATTGCTACATCATTAACTTAAAATATTCAAAACTTAATCTAGGGATTTGTTTCTCTCAAGCTACAGCTTATCGTACCCTTTGCTATTTCGGATTTATACCCTATGCATATGATGATGATTAGTTGGGGTTGAAAATTTTCTGATCCAGTCTTCGACAAGCAGAGTTGACGTGGAGCTGTAAATACGCTTCGATTCTCTTCTATGAAAAGTAAGAACCAGAGTGGGTTGTTCACGCGTGATCTCGTCCCAGATTCGATCCATTGCCAGGAATATAGTTGATCCGGGGGTACTCAGGGCTGATACGATGATTCATGAAATAGTACGGAAAGGGCCGGGTCCGGGTCCGAGGGTAAATGTGAGTGCTTTCGGATATTGCCTTTCCGGCGAATCTCATGGGTAAAAAGTATACTTGTCGAGGAAGAAGCATAATGTGACTTATCGACCTGGATTCGTTTCAAGTGTTGGTATTCAAGGTCGTAATAAGGAATGGAAAATCAACATTAGATACTCACGTGATGGCGTACTGTCCAATGCGGGCCGAGGCGTTGACCTTGCTTTGCTCCCTACTCTCATTTAGCGATCCCAAGTCTTATACCACTGCCTCTATGTGGACAACTAATTATTGATGTCTTGGCACTGGTTCAATCAAGTGCTGACAGAACTGTGTTTGTTGAGGTTTCTCTCGCAGTCGTCCTATGTCGGTGTCTGCAGGCTCTACTGGATACGCAATTTGTTCTGACTTACATTAACTTGGGATCTATGCATCGCTCCTCCCAGTCCTTCTCGAAGATCACTGCTTGTCGTACAAGTGCTTGCCGTAACCAGGTCTGCTCATGTGTCATAGACTGCCGCCCTGTTCGCTCTGTCTTTGCTATCAATTTTGATGATCCTAAGCGGCGTCCCAAGCCTGGTTTTGCGCAGCCTTCACAGAACTCGCTCGTATTTACGTGCTCCATACGACCGCAGCGACGAAGGGCGCCGTACATCCTAATCCGCAGTCGGTTGTGCCCTCAAATTCGAGCAACGACTTTTCTCGTTGCCCTCTTTCATGATCCTACATCGATGTTCCCTCTCTCTCCTCTACCTCGCAACCCTCGTTTCATGTGTCACTCACTGTACGTTCACTTCCTTCTTTGTTTACACCAACGGGGTTTGATTGTGAATTTTTGCAGCATATTTCATGATCAAAGAACCCCGGGAGGGCGCACAATGGTCCAACTCTGCCGTGAATGTCCTCTCGTGGGAGAAGGGCGTATGGGACGGAGTGACGCATTTCGATATCGAGATGACGAGGCTAAGTGAGGATGGGGTCACATATATAGCCTATAATGGTGCGTTGGATACGATCTGTTCTTGTTTTTCGTGGCTGACGCACGACCAGTCCCATCGCAGCCGTATTCCTCGACATCTCTGAATATCTACCTCGAAGATGTGCCCACGGGAGACGACTATTTCATGTTGCTCATAAATTCCACGCATGGAGTGATGCATTGTCTCTCGCCAAGATTCTCTGTCGTGAATGCTACAGCTTCGTCGGCCAGTTCGTCCGTCGCGCCTGATTCGTCGATACCGACGGTGACCGTCAGCGGCTCTCCGGACCCGACGAAGGGGTTCGTGACGACGTTTGCGAGTAGGGCGAGCTCGGTGGTGTGGAAAGTAGGCCACGGGCAGGTATATGGCGGGGGAACGCTGGCGCTGGGAGTCGTGGTCGGTGCGATGATGGTGCTGTGGTAGAGTGTATACCATTTTGATACGAGGCATGTATACCACGGACTTTTTGAAAATAAGTGTTGTCTCGGGGCAGGTCCCGCCTATAACCTCATACAAAGTCCAACCAGTCGGACGCTGAGTGGTGCGTGGCTCTATGAAACCCCCTTCTGCACCTCTTTCCAGCTTACCCTTTGAATTCATTCAAGTCCGCAGGAAAATTCATAAAGTTCAAAATAGTATATACATTTTTATTTGATTTCACAAGAAAGATTCAAAGGTATCGATGGTAAGTGTGATAGGGAAAGATGTAAGTGAGAATCTGTAAGGCAACAAGTTTAAGTGAATAGAATAGTGAGCATTGTAAGGCATTTAGGGTGCTACAACAGGGCTATATATTAATCTGATTGGTACAGGTCCAAGCATGTACCTATGTCCAGTAAGTAAAAAAACAGAAGATCGGGACAAGCAGAAGTATAACAACAAAAAAATTCCAATATGGTGGCGCTAGTAATACGGCCGCTCCTCCAAGTTCTCGTTTACCCTATCTGTTCCTCACTGGACTCCGAATCTGCCTATTCAATGAGTCCAATTGTACTCCCTGGACCTCCCTCCTCACTGGAAGCACCCTGTTAAAGGAGCACTCCACCTTCTTCCGCCTGCATCTCAGGCAGCTCTTCTCACACCCCATGGATACCTCACACTTTGTGTGGTCCTGCGCACATCTCGTACACATCCCTAAAATACAGACCTTTAGTATCAAGTTCCTACTTTGAAAAAACGGGACACCTACCTTGCCTCTGGGATTCTGCCACCTCATTCTCCTGTAGCCTCTGATTGTACGTCCCATGCTCTCCCTTGTCCTCCTACAATCCTCCTCACTCAGGCTATCATATTCTGATTGGTACAGGTCCGATCATGTACCTATGCTGCAATAAATAAAAAACGGAAGATTGGGACAACCAGAAGTATAACGACTAAAAAATTCCAATATGGTGGCGCTAGTATTACGGCCGCTCCTTCAAGTTCTCGTTTACCTCTATCTATTTCTTCTCATAAGTCTTCTACTGCTCTCACCAGCCTCTCAAGCAGCTCGACTATCTTGTCCGACTTTACCCCCTGCCAGTGGTCCTCCCTCGTCACCAGAAGCTCCCTGTTAAAGGAGCACTCCACCTTCTTCTGCCTGCACCTCAGACAGCTCTTCTCATACCCCATGGATACCTCGCACTTCGTGCGGTCCTGCGCACACCTCGTACATGTCCCTACAATACAGACCTTCAGTGCCAAGTCCCTACTTCGAAAAAACGGGACACCTACCTTGCTCCTGGGGCTCTGCCACCTCATTTTCCTGTAGCCTCTGCTCGTACATCCCATACTCTCCTTTGTCCTCCTCCTTGTCCTCCTCCTTGTCCTCTTTGGCCTCCTCACTCAGCTCCTCCTCCTCAGACTCCTCCCAACTCGAGTACCTGTCATCCTCGCTCTCGTCCTGATCCTCCTTGCTCTCACTCCTGTTCTGACACTCCTCACTCTCCTTTTCACCCTGGGCCTCAGGTACAGAAAAGACGTCCGGCGGAGCTTGAGGTTGGAAAAAGAGGGGGACCACCATGCAGAAAATGATCCAAAAAATGGCTGAAAGGGTGAAGGCGTGTTCGGTCCACAGAGACATGGCCCTTGTCTCGTCACACCAGGCAGGCGATAGGTATTTATGGGTTGTTTGCGTGCTTCTAGCATTGACTCACTGGCAGACTCGCACGCATAAATACACCATCATCATTTCAGACGCACCTTCTGGTGCCCCAATTTAATGATAATTGGTTTAGGCTGCTTTGTGTGGGAATTCGTTTTGTACTGGGACAGTTGTATCCGAGTTCCTCCACCCATTGTCGACGACAGATCTGCTACCAGGCCCACTCGATTTCGGTGGTGAAGTGCAAGGTCTCATTCAATGGACAACATAATCTGAGCTTGTCCTTGCCCTTATAAGGCGGTCTCTGAGTCCTGTCCATGGCTCA